>AYEL01074034.1:0-24448 GCA_000484575.1 Olivierus martensii | reverse complement strand
TAAAATATGGTAATTGGTTCTTGCTTTGTGAGATTCCGGCCATTAGCTAACCTCACGATGAATAACCACAATACTAACTTAACACTAACTGTTTAAGAAATATTTATTTTCATATTTTACATCGTCGTTCATCATCTAAATTATTGGTTAGAAATTATCTAAATTAGACTTACCAAGAATTGCGTCTCATACTATCATCAAACCAACCACTAAATCCAAACCAAAATAGTGAATTGAAAGCGGAAGTTGAGCGCCGCCTGGCCATCAATTCTGGGTCGAGAATTGAGTGGATAGACCAATTTGCGATTAAGCATTGCAACTTTATTGAATCAGTAAATTAGTTCCAGATAGAACTAATAAGCTAAGTTAATGAACCAGTGAGAAATTTTTAACAAGCTTTCTATTTGTTTATTAGCAGAATATGATAGCAAAAGATAACAAAAACAAATTTTTTTCATAAGTTTTATTTTAAATAAAGAAATCAGGTAATAAACAAAAGAAAGTAAATAATGTGGGTAGCATAGCAGTATAATAGGCAAATAATAGCTAACAGCAAAAAAGCTCATCTTTCTGATGTTTCACCCCTTCAAAGCCAAGTGACTGTTCTTGGACTGCTCCTCATCCAGTTTTACTAATCGAAAATTAATAGTAATTTGTTAATTGACATCATAAAAGGAAACAGAGCTTTGTTAGTAAGACTGGTCTATGTTTACAACTCGCATTAATTGAATATTTGCTCGCACTAACTGAAAAACAGTATCAATTTTATAAGTCGCACTAATCAAAATCGCATTATTCAAACTCGCACTAATCGAGGCCTACCTGTACTTTGAAAGTAGTTATCATGTTTAGCAAATGAGGTCTAATATGGTGGTCACAAACTTGAATATTGTGACTTTACAAATATGCTCAAAGCACCAACATATGGTGATCCAAACAATAATGTGTTAGAAACTTCAGAGTTCTTTTTTGGACATACTATATTGTATGCAAATTATCTATAAGTATCATTCAAAGTTTTAGTTTATTTTGCAGATTATCCAGGAAATTATTTATCTGAGAAAATAATTTCCTGACCTCCCTATTAAATGAAAAGTCTTGTATGTCATCAATCTGGAAGAAGCTTGAGACTGGATTATTTGATAGTTCTAACTCAAGACTATATATATTCTCCATTAGAAAATCCTCAAAAGTTTGAATATTCACAATTTTCTAAGGGGAAAAGATGTGAATTCGAAGTGAGCTTTAATATTTTAACAATGCAAAAACTTGAAATTTAGATTACTATAGGCAATGCATTAATATTTATATGTTTATTGAAAATTTGCATATTTGGATAAATCGTGATATTTTCATTATTTTTTATGATATCTACTTGAAATTTTCAGGATATCTTCATTTTATTATGTTTATACAATCATATAAAAATATTCAAATTTTCAGCATATGTAGCTTGGAAAAAGAAGTTAATTCTTGATACTTCATATTCAAAATAATAAAATATAAATTTTGGAATAAAAAAAATATTTACAAAATATTAAATAAAATCACACAATCAATATAAAAATATATAATATAAGTGTATAACCAATAATGCATGTCAGAGAAATTTTAGAAAATTTTCCATTAGTTTGAATTTCCACAGAAACATTATTCAAATAGCAAATTGAAAGAAAAAGAGTAAAAATGCACAAAAAAGTTTTCCCACAACAGACAAAATGGAAAGCCAGTCAACATTGATTACTGGGAGTGCAGATCAGTATTCCAACTTTATGATTTTTTTTTGTAGACAGTGATGCAGTATTATTTATCAATAAAAAATAACATTATGCATTATATAAATAACAGAAATTTTATTCTATATATAAACTGTGTATTATAAATGTGTCTGGGAAAATACAATATTTTTTTTCATATTGTAATTTGTTTAAAACAATAAAATCAGTTTTATAAATATCAATTACTATTTAAAACTGCATTTTATATATGGAAAATAAACAATTCAGCAGAAAACGCATTGTAAATCTAGACAGTGTTTAATTGTATCAGAAGTGTAAATAAGATGGCAGACTTTTAGCAAAGAACATTGTCATATAAATTAAATTTTTTTTTAAAGTTCAAATATATAACTTCTACTTTTTATTATTGATTTTTTCTTATATTTAAATAAAATTTTTTTTATAAATACACATAATGATGTTGCATAATTACATTTTTTAAAATTATTATTATTATTGTAATTCATGAGAAGATCAATATTGCAAATAAACAAACTTTTTTATTATTATTTTTTTCAATAAATAGAAATGTATGTATACAATTTTTATTTATACAAGTGTCTGTAAAAAAAATATATCCAGGTTTATATGAAATTTATTTCATAACATTTGAAAGCAAAAACATATCTAAGTACAATGTCACAAGTTTGATTACCTGTTAGTGTAACTCAATATAGGCACCATTTACAGATCTATAGATATCAAAATGGAATTCTGCCTCAGATTACACACTGTAAACATATCAATAAGAATTCCTTCTAGGTTGCTATTATTTTATAGTGTAAGTGGGCAAGGAATGATTTTTTCTTGATGCATGTCTTTTATGTAACTACAAAAAAAAGAAATCCATTGGAGTCAAATCAAAATTATATGATGACTAAGCAATGGGACCTCTCTGCCTATCCATTTTTATGGAAATTTGTTAAGGACAATTTATGCAATCACTGCATATTGTGGCAAGGCTTCATCCTATTGGAAAATGAGGCTCTCCACATTCTCAATCCAGAGAAATACAAAGTTCACTAGCATATCTAGATATGCTACACTCATAATCATCTCTATATAGAAAAAAATGGCCTAACAATGCAATCATGCATGACGCCACACCAAACATCAAACTTTAGGACTATTACAAATGAATTCAACTAGTTTGTGTGAATTTTCTGATTCCTATATTGAACAATTACAGCAATTCACAACTTCATGCACAAGAGTCAAATCAAAATTATATGATGACTAAGCAATGGGACCTCTCTGCCTATCCATTTTTGTGGAAATTTGTTAAGCACAATTTATGCAATCACTGCATATTGTGGCAAGGCTTCGACTTCTGGAACTTTTTATATAAAGATACATCCTGTTAGAGCAGTAAAAAAGATAAATATCACACAATCAAATAGGATTCTAACAAAAATGATGGATTATGACAATTTTTCAAAGTTATCATCAATTATATACAAAAAATGCTAATAATCACTAATATTTCTTCCCTTGTTAATTTGCATATTAATTAAAAATTTTTGAATAATATATGGATAATATTCATTTTATAATATTTTATATTAACAAATGACTTTATTAAACTACAATAAAAGTATCAGAAGATAGAAAATTATTATACCAGAGCAATTATAAATAAAAGTACAATTAGTGTATCAAATTACAAGAAGAATTATGCATCCACAAGAAATATTGAAATTTTATGACACCTTTGTGTCATAAAAATATAAAAATGGCAGAACATGCTTACACTTTGATGATGTAAAGTGTATGCAATTTTACAGAATTTCATGAAAAATCTACAAATTAATTCAAAAGTTTTTATTGGGAGACATATAGACAGTCAACTTGATGATTTATAATCCTTACTTTCCTTCAGAAAATAGATTAAAAATTAGAAACTTATATAATTTAACTTACGTGATTATTTAATACTGGACTAATGTAAAACATATTGATGATTGAATCTTTTGTGGAAGATATCCTCATTAGTTCTTTTTGGCGTTCAATAAATGTTTCTCCATAATCATAAGATATAAATACTTGTGATGTACTATTGTTATGTTGTTGACGATCATATGCCAGGCATATAATAACATCACTTCCTTTTCCTGCCCAATGAACTAGCAATTGACTATGATTATCATTTAAGGAAAACTGAAAAAAAATATATATATATATAAGAAAAAGATTAACTGTGATTGATTAAGATTTAAATATATTACCTTAAAATAAATACATCAAAATCCTAATCTCATCATTTTAATGTTAAATCTATTGAAAATATACTCAATAATTGTTTTGTATCATATACAGTAAGAATGCGTTTAATGCTGTTTCGATATAAGGTAGCTTTTTCGAACTCTATTTTTATTGATTCACTTTGGTGTGGTTTTTTAAACTGTTATTCTTACATAAATCCGAAATCACAGGAATTTGTTGCATTGATACTCCTAGGCCATCTCACAGTGCATTTGATATCAGTGTAGTGCAGTACATATCAAAGTCTGCGGTCAGAGTTCATATTTATGATCGGTCATCAATGTTATTTTACACTAGCGGTGAGTTCATATTTATGATCTGTCATCAATGTTATTTTACAGTAATAAAAATAACCAGAGTTCATATTTATGATCAGTCATCAATGTTATTTTACAGTAATAAAAATAACAATTATACCATTTGTTTTAACCTGAATGCTATATTACTTTAAATTATAATTTCTTGAAGTTAGAACGTTTTTCTTTCATCAATATTTTTCCATTGTTTATAGTTTACTGCAATTTGATTACTGGTTTTTTCTTAAAAAACAATTTTTTCATTGTTTATAGTTTACTATAATCTGATTACTGCTTTTTGTTTTTAAAACTTTTTTTCTAATTTTAAGGTATTTTCATGAATGATTTATGAATACAAATTGATATTAGCAATAAAAACTGTTTATGAATATTTGTGAATACAAATCGATATTAGCAATAAAAAAATGTCTATAATTAATGTAATATGCAATAAAAATGTCTGTAATTAATGTAATACAATAGTAATAATACATGTTACAAAATAAAAAAAAGAATTAATGTATGAATGATTTATGAATACAAATCGATATTAGCAATAAAAAATGTCTAATTATAGACATTTTTATTGCTAATTAATGTAATACTGTTGTATTACATTAATTATAATGTAATACAACAACAACAACAACAACAACAACAACAATAATAATAATAATAATACATTACAAAATAAAATTAAAAAATGCTATGTATATATTTTTTATTCACTGACCTGTTTCATTTGTCTTTGTTATTTATGTGCTAAAATGAGTCATTTAACGCTGTTTCATTTAGCGCTTTGTTTCCTTGGAACATATCCACGTTTAATGCTGTTTCATTTAGCGCTTTGTTTCCTTGGAATGTATCCCCCGCGTTAAACGGGGTCTTACTGTACTGTACTATAAACACTAGCACTAATTACACTAAAATATTTTTAATTCCAAAACTAAATTAAATAAGAAATATAAATAAAAAATGCTCAATTTCATAATTCAAAATTTTTATAATATTTTGAATTAAAAAACATTGAGGTAAACCTTATTGAGCAAGCTCAATAGTGTTTACCTATATGAGGTTTATCTATGGTATATTAAATTTCAATAGGTGTTTTTCTCATTAGAATTTACCTCAATGTTTGAACACTGATTAAACCTCAGAACAGGTAAAGCCACCAGTTCACTGACTTGTGAGCCAAGAAATCGTTGAGTCAATGAATCCTATAATTTCAAGAAAAATTTTCCAAGTTTTGATTTCCCAGTGTATAAGCCAATCCTTTTTTCAAAACTTTTTCACAGAAAAATTTCTCAACTTATACATGAGTATATATAATAGATATTTTTATCCAGAATTTTATTTTAAACACAAAATATGTTGTCTGTATGCATATTCTAGATATCTGATGTAGATATTTAAAATACAATATACACATTCTATATGTAGTGTTATTGTATGTATTCCTATGATTCTTTTTTTAAAATTACTTACAACACTGACACTTCACAACACTTTTATATCTATAGACTCAACACTTCTCAACCTATAGGTCACAACCCAAAAATGAATCGTGTAGAAAAATTCAACTGCCGCCTCAAAATGATCACTGAAAGAAAAGCACTCAAAAGCACTTTAAAAAAAATAAAAACCTTTTAATAAAAAATACTTTAGAATGTTTTAGTCAACCTAGTGACCATCTTCAGCTACCTTACAGAGTACAGAAGCATAAATGTACAAAAAATAATTATTATAATACAAAAATTTTTTAATTTTTTATTAAAATTTTTAAAAATTTTAAACATTGGAAATATGTACTTCCATGATAACAGACGATGATTAAACAGCTATCAATTATAGAAAATTTAGTAATGTTAAAGATAAATGTCTTAAATACAATGTCACTACATTGTATGAATACACACATTCTAACAAAACTTATTAATGCAGAAACAACTCTCTTAGAAATACACACACTTATTTATGCTGCTGCTGTCACTGTCATTACACACCTAGGTCTTAAAACACTTCCAAATAAGATGGGCACAAACACAAAACACCACTCAAAACTTGCCTGGCAAAAACGACTCGAAAAACAAATAATTAAATCAGAACAGAATTAGGTAAACTCACCCAATGCAAAAAACAACAACACCCCAAAACTCATGAAATCTATTAGAAAGATATTTTCAGAAAACTAAAAACACACACACCATGAAAACCACAACACACACATTAAAGAATACATAGTCACACCAAAACAGAAACTTGCAGCAAAATCACAATGCCTGAAAGGATACAAAACCAGCCTAGCACGTAAATTATTAACACACTATTCACAACAACGAAAGACATTCTACAGAAACATAAACACTAAAGAGCCTAAACAAACACAAACAGAAATACCAACACAACAATCACTCACTAGTGGAATACCAACACAACCAGAGAGCCAGCTGGATCGCAGAAGAGGAGACTACGCACATTAGAAATGCCCTATACCACCATTACTACTGAAGAACTTACAAACACAATTAGATACACTCACAACTGGAAAGCCCCTGATATAGATGGCATCCAGAATTTTTGGTAGAAACATTTTACCTGTCTTCATGACTTACTGGCCAAACATCTCACACATCTCATTCAAGAACCAAAAAACACACCTTCCTTTTTTACACACAGCATTGCTTTCATGAAACCCAAGAGCACAAACACCAGAAACCCATCACAATACAGACCAATCACGTCAACCCAAGAGCACAAACACCAGAAACCCATCACAATAGACCAATCATTTGTAGCACAAACACTGGAAACCCATCACAATACAGACCAATCACTTGTTCATCAACACACTATATAAAATTTTAACCTCATGTATCACCAACAAAATATACGCACAAATTGAAGAAAACAACATTCCATGGGGATAAAAGTATTTGGGATTCCATGGGGTGCAAAGAGCAGCTGATCATCGACACAACTATACTAAAACAAGTATAGACAACATAGACACTTACACGCAGCTTACATAGATTACAAAAAGACATTTGACAGCATACCACATTCATGGCTCATACAGACACTACAACTCTATAAAATGAATACCAAATGCATCACATTCCACGTGCATGTCACCATATATAACAATTACGTAGCCACAAAACCCATACGATTAAACAGCTATCAATTATAGAAAATTTAGTAATGTTAAAGATAAATGTCTTAAATATATTTAATTATGCTGTATTTCCAAGTGAAAGTGACTACCCGGGAGAAAATGTTTCAAACAACATTTTCTGAATAGGATCTTTTTAGGATTTGTAGTACTTCAGCAATCATCCCTTCCTGAGGAATCACAGGATTGCATGATCTTTGCCTTATTCTGTTCTTTACACACATTATGTTCCTAAGCGCTTCTACCTAATGCAGTTTTTAACTAATCTGATTTCAAATCCTTTTTGTGCTCAGCCAATCAGTTTTCTATCAAGCTCTTTGAAAAGTTGAAGATGGTTACTAGTTTCATTCACCAAAACATTATAAAGTTTTTATTTCTATGAAACTGCTTTCAAGTGATCATAGTGAGTCATGTGTCATCCTAGTGGGTTGCAGAGCCACACATTATTTACAGATAAGGTTTTTAAGTTTTCACAAAATAATTATTGAAAATATAAGATGAATTTAAATAAAATTTTTTCTAACATATTTCTGAGTATAAACTAAACACATTTTTGATTTCAGCACTTAAAATTATGATATGCATCAACATGTGGCATACAGCAAGGTGGAATGCAAAGAGTAGCATACATATATGCACCATATATGTAATACAACCATTATAACTCAAATTTTATGCATATCCATGAAATACAAGTGAAGTGATGGAATCGATGTTCTGTTAGCATTTATGATGTGTATTACATTAATATCTATATCTGTAAAAGAAAAACCTGTGAAGATAACTATGAGTAAGATATTGTTTTTATAATAATATTTACAATTATTTATTTACATATAATTAAAACTTCTTTGTAACCCAAGCAGACTAAATAATTACACAATGAGAAATTATTTCATGTAACAGAAATGAATCTTCTACTATAATTCATAAATTTGTAATTAATTATTGAAAAGGGGACAACACTGGCAGTTCCTCTATACTATAACAGCAAATAATGAAGAATTTCCTATTTTAAAAAATTTTATTATAACTGTAACTAATCATATTTTACCAGGAATGTAATAAATCCTATATAATAAACAAACTAATATTCAAAACAGTAGCTCTAGGCAGAAAAAAACACTTTTATTACAATTAAAGAAATGTTTTTAACCAGAATCAGTTGGTCTATATCAGTTTATAAAAATGAAGTATCAATGAACTGTTACAATGAGATCTGAGACAATTCTCCAAGTTGTTTATTTACAATCACTTTAGATTACAAAAACTGTTAGAGAAGTGTGAAAAACTTCATGATTTGTTACAATACAGTAAAACTCAGTTTGTACCAGAAAGTCCATTGTCTATTATGAAATAGGAAAAATCAAATGGCAAACTGAGAAATGTTCTAGCTACCATTATTTTGCTGGCAAATTATGTAAATAACTTTCATTCCTAAGTTGTTCCTAACACATTATTCACTGTATAAAATAATTATCTAATCAACTTCAATGATGTTGATGAAACAAAAATTCCTTAATATTCATATAAGTAATTTCTTTATCATCAAAATTTGCTTGATTTTAAAGGCTATATTTTCACCTATTTGCATAAATAAATCATTGTTTAATCACATACTATTGATTTTGTTGACTTTTATTTAATTTTATTATGGTAAAGTTTTATTGTTAAGAATGGAACTCCTGCTTTTAACATTATCTCTATGGAAATTGATTCTTGGTTTATGAGTTTTTATTTTATGAGCCCACTTCAGAAAGGAACTAGCCTGAAAAGTTGAGAACTTTCTGTATCTTCTGTTTTACACTACTTTCCAATCAAAAGTTACTAAGTGACAGGACATTATAGTGTCTGTTATTGGCTATCTACATTCATGGTATCAGCCATCAGATAAAATGTGCGGTTTTTCCCTGTATAGAAATCATTCCCTCAGATAGAAAACAATGTTTTCTATCTGAGGGAATTCATATCATGGTATTCCAATGCTTATCATGAGTTGTCCATATCCCCTAAGATCACTTATTAGGTGAAGATAGGGTTTATCAAGCTGGGATCAAACCTGAAAAAAATCTTTTGAAGGTATGAGACCTGGGAATTGAATCTATATCTTTCAAATAGTAAGCCAATACTTTACCATGAAATAATTCTGTTGACTGTTTGAATAGTTCATAAAGGAAGCAAAAATAATTGCAAGCAATTTAGAGATTGAAATACTGTATATTCTAAAAACTAAAGCTTGTAGGTAAAAGATAATACTTGTCTACAAACATTGTAATTGTCATTGTAATGATGAAACTACATTTAATGAAAAAGAAACTTTTAAAATTAATATATTTTTTAACATTCTACAGAAAACAATAAATGCTTTAATGGATCTGTAGCGACCGTTATAGCAACGGTCCGCATTGCATAGTCTGACCGCGAGAGGCCAGCGCATTTCTGGTTCCGCGTTCTGGGCAGCTTAAAAGAGCCCAGATCCCGCGCTTGTCTCACGTCAGAATTGATCGTCTTCGTATCTAGTCCCATTATCGTGGTAACGCTCCGAATCCGAAGTGTTATTAGCGAAATTTTATGTTTGGTGTACATGGCTGTCAAGTATTAATAAACTGTTTTTGTAGTGTTTCAAGTCATCCTGTTTTAATTTACGAAAACTGACAAACAACTACATTGGTGAGCCGGACGTGATCAAGCAGACATCGAACTCGACATTCCAATCTGTTTCCATCCACAACAACGCCGCCCTGCACTGATCGTGACATTGCCCACTAACTATGACGAAATTCAAGATACTAAACTCACAGGTAGAACTTTTTTTTATTTGTGTGACTTTCAGTTCTGGAGCATAGAGCCATCTGGTCCAACATGGCCAACGAACATCCCAATGTGGCTAGAATCTCCTTCAGAGCTCCTCCGTTTTGGAGAGCAAATCCAGTTCTTTGGTTCTGGCAAGTCGAATCGCATTTCATTGCCGCCGGGATCACAGCCGATGAGACCAAATATCACATGGTAGTCTCAGTCATGGAGAACGAGGTACTCGCTCAGATCAGCGATCTGATCATCAATCCTCCGTCGTCTGACATGTTTATCACTTTGAAATCTCGGTTAATTCGGCAGTTCACCGCTTCGGATTAAAAACGTCTGCAGATGTTACTGCAGGAGTTGGAACTCGGCAACTGACGACCATCTCAGCTTCTCAGTGAGATGAAAAATCTCGTCAACGGACAAGTTGGGGACAACCTGCTGCAGTCGCTCTGGCTTCAACTTTTCCCAACTACAGTCCAGCAGATTCTGGCGACTAAGGACGCCAAACTGGATGAACTGGCCCAGCTTGCAGACAAGGTCTGTGAAATCTCGGACAATTCTCACTCGTTGTGTTCTGTGTCATCCCGCGAAGAAAGACTGTCGCGGATGGAAAAATGTATTTCGGAACTTACACTTGCAGTCAATGAGCTCTCAAAACCTCGATGTTGGCTGCAGAACAGCAGCCCGAATCGTAGCAAATCTCCGCCAGACACACGGAGCAATACCTCTGGCGAATCGTTATGTTGGTACCACGCGCTGCCGCTAAGAAATGCCGGCCACCATGCACCTTCGGACAGGGAACTAGAACAGCCGGAACTCAAAGTCCCGAGCGATTCCAACCGGAAATCTGCGCGGTTCATCATCATGGACAGGATCGCTGGTACGCGTTTCCTCGTTGATATGGGTCCAACATTTCAGTCATTCCTCTCTCTAGCACCTCTTCTTCTCATTGGAAAAGTAAGCTTACTCTCTTCGCTGCTAACAGTTCGCGGATTTCGACGTTCGGTGAGAAGTCATTGACTGTCAACTTCGGACTGGACTGCGTGTTCAAGTGGCCATTTACCGTTGCCCAGGTGTCTCAACCTATCCTGGGAGCCAATTTTCTTCGCAAGCATAAACTACTTGTCGACGTTAGTCGCAATCAGTTGATCACTGAAGACCGTCTTGCCTTCGTCTCCAGGCTCAACGCACTCTAACTCAGCCATGTCCATCCGGTCGCCAATGACAAAACCGCCTTCCACGCGCTCCTCCGAGAATTTCCCAAGCTCACGCAGCCTTTCCACGGGAAGCCTTCTTACGCACATGGGGTAATGCACTTCATCGAGACCACGGGACTGCTGGTCTATTCGAAACCTAGGCGTCTTTCTCCAGAGAAACTACGGGCAGCCAAGGAAGAATTTGCCTTTATGCTCGAGCGGGGCATATGCCGATCATCTAAGAGTTCGTGGGCTAGTCCCTTACACCTTGTTCTTAAACGTCAGGGCGGCTTGCGTCCTTGTGGAGACTATTGCCGCCTCAACGCCAGCACAGTCCCTGATCGTTACCCTGTTCCCCACATACAGGATTGCGTCCAGGTACTAGTGCATAAGAGCATCTTTTTGACCCTTGACTTGGCACGCGCCTATCACCAGATACCGGTCAACGCCACTGATATTCCCAAGACGGCCGTCACCACACCATTTGGCCTTTCTGAATTTACCGTGATGACATTCGGCCTACGTAACGCAGCGCAAACATTCCAACATTTTATACAAGGTGTTCTCCGGGATTTAGACTTCTGCGTACCTTATTTTGACAATGTGTTAGTGGCCTCCGCCGACCAAGCTGAGCACCTAGACCATCTTCACGCAGTGTTCGAGAGATTCCACAATAACAGGGTGATACTTAACCCTGACAAGTGTGTCGTCAGCCAGCCTGTCATCACTTTCCTCGGCCATAGCATCTCGGCGTGGGGAATTCAACCAAACCCCGAGCGTCTGGCCGCACTCTGGGACTTCCAGAGCCGTGGACGATTCAGCAGCTCTGGAGCTTTCTTGCAATGACGAACTTTTATCGCAGTTTCCTTCCTCACGCCGCTTCCACGCAGGCCCCGTTGCAGGCTCTTCTCGCTGGTGCTTTCAAGTGCAACACACACCCGGTTGAGTGGAATCCGGAGGCACGCGCAGCATTTTAGGCAGTGTAAAAAAGACCTGCAGAACGCCGCTACTCTTGATTTTCCTCAGGCCAACCGCCAACTCGCTATTATGGTTGATGCTTCGAGTTCCGGCATCGGTGCCGTCCTTCAACAACTTGTAGATCGTGAATGGCGTCCACTCGGTTTCTTCTCGAAGAAGCTCACTTCGGCAGAGTGTAAGTATAGCACGTACAACCACGAATTGTTGAGTGCTTACTCCACTGTACGCTACTTCCATCATATGGTCGAGGGCAGGCGGTTTACGCTTTACACTGATCACAAGCCACTGACTTTTGTTTTCTCAACAGTTGAACAAAGTGTCTCCACATCAGCTCCAAAACATCGACTTTCTAGCGCAGTTTACCACCAACGTGCGTCATATCAGCGGTGCATTCAATGTGGTTGCCAACTGCCTATCTAGGGTTGATTCCATCGAGATGCCCAATTCGATCGACTTTCACGAGATGGCCAAGGCACAACATTCGGATTCCGAGCTTGTCAAGTTCCGTGCTGACTGACTCTACCGAGCTTGTCCTCAAGCCGTTTTCCATCGCCGGTAGCGACCTGATGCTCTTCTGCGATGTCTCCACAGGCATGGTCCGCCCGTTCGTTCCACAACCATTCCGGAAATGTGTTTTTGAATTCATCCATGCCTTATCACATCCCGGTACACGGGCCACTCTCCGTCTTGTTCAGCAGCTGTTCGTTTGGCCAGCGATGCGTTCCGATGTTACATTGTGGGCACGTTCCTGCGTCTCTTGCCAGCGTGCTAAGATCAGCAGGCATACGTACGGGCAACTCGGCAGTTTTCTATTACCGTCAGCCCATTTTGAACACGTCCATCTTGATCTGATTGGCCCCCTTCCTCCATGTCAGGGTTAGTAGGTAAAACCCTGACATGCCTGACCTGTCTCGATCAATTCACATGGTGGCCCGAAGCCTTTTCACTTCCCGACGCCACGGCTGAAACGGTCGCCAGGGCCTTTTACAGCAGGTGGATTGCTCGCTTTGGCTGTCCGTGCCTGATCACCACCGATCAGGGCCGGCAGTTTGAATCTACTCTGTTCCAATCCGTCTCCAACCTCCTAGGCATACAGCGCACTCGTTCCTCAACTTACCATCCGGCGGCAAGTGGTCTGGTCGAACGCTGGCACCATTCTCTCAAGTCCGCACTCAAAGCTCATGCTCCCAACAAGTGGGTAGAGTTTCTGCCTCTAATCCTCTTAGGACTTTGTTCAACTTTTAAGGAGGACATCAGTGTGTCGCCAGCTGAGCTAGTCTAAGGCTTGACTCTTCGTCTCTCCGGCAAGTTCCTCGCACCGCTCTGCAATGACCTCACCTCCACCTCCACCTTTGAAGAGGTTTTTTTGTGACAGTATGCAACACCACCGCCCCCAAGCTGCCTCATCCCATTCTGGTCGCGCCATCTTCATTCATAAAGACCTACGGAGTTGTTCCCCCATCTTTCTGAGGACGGACGCTGTGCAAAAATCGCTTCAACAACCTTATGAAGGCCCGTTTCCTGTCATATCCCGTTCGGAAGACCTTTGTTATTCGTACGTCCGGAAAAGACAGCACAGTCAGTATAGACCGTCTCAAACCTGCCTTCTTAGACGATGACATCTCCCTCGCACCTGCCCAACCTCAGTCTATCCAGGCGTCAGAGTAGTCTAGCAGCCAGTCCGCGGCACCTACCGTTGAAACCAGGCCGGTCGTCACCACTCGTTCTGGTTGTCGTGTCTGATTCAACATGCGGTATGCCGCGATCCTATCGACAAGCTAGCCGTCATCTCTGGGAGGGGAGTACTGTATCGACCATTATAGCAATGGTTTGCATTGCATAGTCTGACCGCGAGAGGTCAGCGCGTTTCCGGTTCCGCGTTCCAGGCAGCTTAAAAGAGCCCAGATCCCGCGCTTGTTTCACTTGCCTTTGGAGTTCCATTAGAATTGGTTGTCTTCGTATCTAGTCCCGTTATCGTGGTAACACTCCGAATCCGAAGTATTATTAGCGAAATTTTATGTTTGGTGTACGTGGCTGTCAAGTATTAATAAACTGTTTTTGTAGTGTTTCAAATCATCCTGTTTTAATTTACGAAAACCGACAAACAACTACAGATCATTTTAATTTAAATTACAAAGCATAATGATAATTTCAAAATTTTATATAATATAAAGAAATGCAAGGAAATGAATGATAATAAATATTTAAAAAGCTGTAGAAACTTGGAAATTCTTCTATTCGACAGAAATCAAAAGCATATATTGAGACTAGATTTACTCTATGAAATAAATACAGGACAGGGCAGAAATAGCTGATTTTTAAAATAAATTTGAATCATTATGTTTGCTCAAAAATGTTTTTAATTACATGAAAAAATATACAATTTTATGGAATTTCAGCAGATGTTTTTGCTACTTTTTTGAAAACAATATCCTACAGATGATCATCCTGATTTTCCGCACACTTCATTCTAACTGAGAATGTATCACATGCTTCAGGATGTCATCTAAGGCCATTTAAATGCATCCTTTCAGTTGTCTAGAATGAAAAGTTGTCTAGAGAATCTCAAACATTTTACATTTTCAGAATTCCATACAGAAAAAAATTGGGGGCTGTAATATCTACAGAATAGGTTCATCTTTCAATATTGCCAAAACAAGAGATAAAAGTGTTTGGGAAATATCTATCATAACGTCAACATGCTAATTTCAGCTATATGAGCAATACCTTCATGTTGTTGAAATCAAACAACACACCTTTCATGCAGTAGAGTTTTATCAAGAAAATATTAAGTAAGAAATTTTTCAGCATTGCATTGTACTGTTCATTTGTCACAATCACATTTATACTACTCTCATTAAAAAAAAAAAAAATGGGGCCTTTGAAGTCATCATCAGCATTTCTATTTCATCCACTGCTGGATATGTATGCCTTCTTTTGTTTCCATATTTATTTATCTTTTGCAATCTACATCTATTGGGAACCAATTACTTTTCTAATGTCATCTCTCCATCATTTGCATTGCCTACCATCATGCCGGGCCAACTAATTGTGACACCTAAGGCAAATTTTAAAACAGCACTTTTTAAAATTTTTTTGAAAAATTCTAAGTACTGGATTCAAACCAGCCAAGAGAACAAACTGGATTTCAAAAATGTTATATACACAACATCAATCACTTGAAATAAAAATGCAAAGAAAAACTATTCTAGCATGTCATATTTAATTAAAATATTTGATTAAATTTCAAACAAAACGTCTAATGAAATTTATAATTCTGACGTGTGTGTTTTGTAATTTTATGTCATTTTGTCTAAATAATTTCAGATGAAATTGCGTTATTCTGTATAATTTATTAGGACAAGTTTTCTAAAGTTTAAGATTCATTTAAAAATTTAAAACTTGTCTAACTTTAGAAAATATGTATTATATGTATAATATATTAAAAATTATGAGTGTTACTCTGCTTGATTTAACAAGACAATGAATAATTTGATATATCAGACAAAACTTCTTTTTTCCTCTTGGTTTTCTTTTCTTTTTTTTTTTAAGTTCTCAAATGTCAACTGGCGAAAGTCGTACGATGGTTCTTCTTGAGCTCTTCTTTACAGAGCTTTTTTTCTTATATTTAAATACGTAAGTCGACTTTTATATTGCAATTTTGTGGATATCATTCATATGAAATTCAACCACGAACAATTTCATGGTGTTCGTGAGACAATTTTTCATGCTGTTTACTGCTATTGCAGCTGTACATCTTCTATCATCATGGGTGGTTGCTTCTCATGATTAATGGGATAATATCTAATATTTGACAGTAAAGAAGCCGGATGCTTGTTCTTCTTAGTTGCTCTTTGGTTTATACATGTAAATCTGCCACTGCTACATTAAGACGTTTAAAAACATCAAGTAGAGGAGGGGGAAAAAACAAGAATAGTATACTTTTCTCATACGATATTACTTTAAAAATATAAAATAATAATAAACAAACCTTTTAGAAAATTTATTTCGTTTAGAAAAATCTCTAGACAACGGGATAATATCTAATATTTGACAGTAAAGAAGCCGGATGCTTGTTCTTCTTAGTTGCTCTTCTTTGTTCTTTGGTTTATACATGTAAATCTGCCACTGCTACATTAAGACGTTTACTTGCAGAGTTGCTAGCCGTTAGGATTAGTTATAATTAGAATTATTGACAGTCGTTCTAATTAGCGACTTTGGAAGTAATCTATTGTCTCTTTGAAAGTTGCTATATCAGCTGCATGCACATTATTCCAACTGCATTCTACATTGAATTTCTCTCATCTGTTCTCCTTATGTTGTGATTATTTTTCTTAAGTATTTGTATTCTTGTACCCTTTCAATTGTCTGGCTTTCTGTTGTCACTCATGGTTTACGTCTTCTTATAGTTAATTTGAGGCCCTATTTTCTCATTTTCTATTATGAGGTCACTTAGCATTTCTTATAGTTCATTCAGTGTTTGCTGAACAACTAACACTATATCATCTGCAAACCTCATGTGGCTGAGTGGCTGAGATACTCTCCGCTGATGTCTATTACTTTGTGTTCCTATCCATTTAATTGTTGAAATATTTCTTCTAGGCAGGCTATAAACAACTTTGATAAGATGTGATCTCCTTGACAAACTCCTCATTGGACTTTTATTTTGCTACCATCTTTATGTAATCATATTATAGTAATTGCTTCCTCATAGATGACATGCAGTAGTTTTACGTACCAATAGTCTATTTTTCTGGTTTCTTAATCCCATTAGTATTGCCCTTTAGATACTGAATTGAATGCTCTCTCATAGTTGACAAATTCCATACAGAGTGCAATGAAATATTTTTTGCGCTCATAATAACAACAACAACAACAGTCATTTACTTAAAAATATTTTAATGATGTAATTATTCCCTGAGAAGTTTAGTAAAATTAAAATTAATATAAAACAATTATTGTTCATCAAAATTTTATGCCATGATTATTATTTATTATTATTATTAATTATATTTTATTTTAACTATAAACAACTGAGTTCTGCTGCTTCCACTAACACAAGAAATCACTACAAGTGAAGTCATTTTGTGAAAATGGCAGAACAGACCAAATGAGCATTCCAAAAACAGCAGACTGTTTTCCTGAATAGAAAACCAGGATTGACCAAAACTAAATCAAAAAAGTCACTACGTTATGTGAGAAATGTTGGACTTGGGTTTAAAACACCAAGAAAAGCTCTTGAAGGCACATATATTGATAAGAAATGTCCCATTACAGGAAATGTCAGTATTCGAGGGCGTATTCTGAGAGGGGTGATTGTAAAAATGAAAATGCAACGTACTATAGTTATTCGAAGGGATTATTTGCATTATGTAAAGAAATATAATAGATTTGAAAAAAGACATAAAAATATGTCTGTTCACTTGTCACCATGTTTCTGAGATGTGGCCATTGGTGACATAGTGACTGTTGGTGAGTGTTGACCATTAAGCAAGACTGTTCGCTTTAATCTTTTGAAAGTTACCAAAGCAGCAGGGGCCAAGAAACAATTCCATAAATTTTAATTTTTACAATGTATGCTTACATCAAAAATAAATACATTGATATCTGAAAAAAAAAAATTATCCTGCTTCAAGTGCTTGTTGTGATAAAAAAAAAAAAAAAAAAAATTATCCTGCTTCAAGTGCTTGTTGTGATTTCTTGTATATTTTATTTTATTAAAATTAAAAAATACAGTACTATTTCTTCAATTCTAATATCCTATTGATTCATTCAAGTAATTCACTTTTTTCAGTATTACTTTTTTTATTGAAAAGATTATCAGCCAGGAAATTATTTAAATTTTATTGTAAATCTAGAAAAAAAAATAATGTAATAGCTCAATTATATAAGGCAAAGTTTATTTAAATTATTAACATCACATAAATAAAATGCACTTTATATTTCAGCTTCAAATATTCTAAGCTAAATTAACTCTTAATATAATAATTTGGAGTTAAACTATAATTTCAATAATTATTTTTTAAATCAAAGCTACGGTGTCACTATCTGTTGAGTTAATATTTAATTTTAAATTTGGATTAAGGTGACACCATCTAGTTATTAATAATTTGACTAGACTTTTTAAATTAATTTTCCCAAAATAAAATTTTGCCACTACACTGGAACTCGATTTTTGGGATAGCATCCTAACATCTTACCAGTTAGACTATGGTGGCAACCACCAGAATTCCACTTCAAGAAGCTTATATAATGATCAATTTAGATATTTATTGAATTAATCCAATATTGCAGTACAATATTCTGTCTGTCCAGATTTACCATAGAGGTTCATGACTATATAGATAGCCTGCCCAAAAGTGTTAGGGGTTAATTTGGCTTAGAATATTTAGTTAATAGATATTCCCTTAGTTTCAATTAGAGTATATTTCAACTTCTAAAATAAAAGTTGATGTTCTATATTAAAAGAAATCTGCTGCTATCTTGGTTGCAGTTCTGATATGTTAAATGCATAGATTTACAATGAAATTTTTTTAAAGTATTGCTTGAATTTCTATATATTATAAAATGCTATTTTAACTGTGATTCACATTTATTAAAAACAATTTTATTTATTTAAAAAGGTTAATGCAATAAAGGAGTGGTTTAGTACGAATTTCATAAATTATTAGTATAGAATTTCCATTGTTTATTAAAGGTTAAACTAATATATACATAATGTATTATTTCTTAGTTAAGGTTTATATACCTTGAAAGTTGTGAAGAAGTTAACTCTGACCTGTCCTATTTTTATTTTATTATGCACTTTATTATTTATCGTTATTTTCTTATTACCTAACGTATTATATTTTGTAATAAACATAAAATTAAGGAGATGTATATTGTAAGATTAAATACATTTTATAGGCTTTCTTGAAATACAGCCTTATTGGAACTATAATAAAGCAACAATCAAATAATCAACAAAACTTGTTTAATCTAACTCAAATATCAACAATCCAATTATTCACAAGAAATAAACCTTAAATACTACTTAAATTCTACTACCTCCACCACCAATACAAACTTCAAATAATCGTCGATCTTTACAAGAACTCAAATGTCACTCGCCAATTTTACATTTGATACAACACCTTGTCTGAGTGGTCTGTTGTGTCAGCTTTTATACCGGGTGACTTACAGTCCCGTGTCGTTTCATTTACATACTTATACATAACAAGTTTAAAATTATTAGCTTACAGAGTAGTCAATTCATGTAATCCTCTTTACAATATACTTATATATGAACAAAACATCAATACGAGATCATTCTTACATTCTCATATTGGACCAGTGGTGAAATTAGATGATGACGTCATTACCTGGGACAGCTGTTCCGGAGGACGGTTCCCGATTCTGTATCACGTAATTGCTAACGACGATGGAGAACGTGGAAGTAAGTTAAGGAATGTTTCAATAAAAGTTAAATATCACTGACATTTTCTGATGTAAATAATATTCAGGCTGTGTTTACTCTATGGAGTTCAGTGTCTAACAGCTCTTATATCTCTGAAAATAATAGACAAGTAAGAAAAAGAATCGTAAACTAAAATATAATACTAAAAGATTAAATACATTTTATAGGCTTTCTTGTAATACAGCCTTTTCTTGTACATCTTTTTACATCGCAACGAATAAACAATTATCAAAAATTAAAATTTAAAACCCGAATAATACATCAATTTAGTTAAAATGAAACAGGATAAAGCAGTCAACCATGGTATTAAAATGCATTTCGGCATAGCGCCCTCTTCAGTTATAACCAGTGTTAACTGCAAAAATTTACATAAATTCTTTTAAAAACACCAAGAAAGTATTAAATATATTACAAATTAAAATTTTTTAAATTTAACTTTAAATAAAAAATTCTCCCACAAAAGGTAAATTTAAAAAATTTTAATTTGTAATATATTTAATACTTTCTTGGTGTTTTTAAAAGAATTTATGTAAATTTTTGCAGTTAACACTGGTTATAACTGAAGAGGGCGCTATGCCGAAATGCATTTTAATACCATGGTTGACTGCTTTATCCTGTTTCATTTTAACTAAATTGATGTATTATTCGGGTTTTAAATTTTAATTTTTGATAATTGTTTATTCGTTGCGATGTAAAAAGATGTACAAGAAAAGGCTGTATTACAAGAAAGCCTATAAAATGTATTTAATCTTTTAGTATTATATTTTAGTTTACGATTCTTTTTCTTACTTGTCTATTATTTTCAGAGATATAAGAGCTGTTAGACACTGAACTCCATAGAGTAAACACAGCCTGAATATTATTTACATCAGAAAATGTCAGTGATATTTAACTTTTATTGAAACATTCCTTAACTTACTTCCACGTTCTCCATCGTCGTTAGCAATTACGTGATACAGAATCGGGAACCGTCCTCCGGAACAGCTGTCCCAGGTAATGACGTCATCATCTAATTTCACCATGGTCCAATCTAATCTAAATACTTTTACCACTGATCTGATATGAGAAAGTAAGAATGATCTCGTATTGATGTTTTGTTCATATATAATTAAATTGTAAAGAGGATTACATGAATTGACTACTCTGTAAGCTAATAATTTTAAACTTGTTATGTATAAGTATGTAAATGAAACGACACGGGACTGTAAGTCACCCGGTATAAAAGCTGACACAACAGACCACTCAGACAAGGTGTTGTATCAAATGTAAAATTGGCGAGTGACATTTGAGTTCTTGTAAAGATCGACGATTATTTGAAGTTTGTATTGGTGGTGGAGGTAGTAGAATTTAAGTAGTATTTAAGGTTTATTTCTTGTGAATAATTGGATTGTTGATATTTGAGTTAGATTAAACAAGTTTTGTTGATTATTTGATTGTTGCTTTATTATAGTTCCATTAAAGCATTTATTAATACTTTTGTAAGTGTTTTGAGTCTAATAAATTTTATATTTTTTGTTATTTAACTTGAGAATTTCTTCAATTTATTAGCATAAGTTTTAACATTATTGTTCGTTCTAGTTCTAACACTTAATCGGTATTTCTAGTTCTAAATTCCGATTTTGCTTTGCCGGTTGAACTAAAATTGTTGTTAGATTATTTTTGAAGTTAATTAATTTTAAGTTAGTTTAGTTTAAGACCTGAGCTCAGGCCGAACTCTAGATTGCAGAGTCGTTAGACTGTTAGGTTAGTTATAATTAATAGTATTACATTCGTTATAATCTGCGACTTTGCAACTGGCACCTGAACAGGGACCACAGATTGTGGCAGTTATTGGTTTTGAATTAGTTTAAGCTGTTGTTATTTTGTGGTATTTGTCACTTTTTCAATTTTGCTATATTTAAACACCTCTTTAGTATGATGGCTGATAATATGATCAGTGTTTCACCTGCACAGTGTAGTGCTCTATTGAACAAGTTATCCGTTTTACTCGAAAGAATGAACAATCTTGAGCAACAACTTGCTGAATTAAACTCTCCAGAAATCTCACCAGCCGCCAGAAGTTACTGACCAACCTATAGCAGAAGAACCTGCCTCCACCGAAAGCGCATGTCACTTTACTGTCGAAGTACCCCAACTGGAAGTAGCCAAGTCCAATTCAGCTGATGACAAAAGTGAAGAATATCGTGATGTGATTTTGGTCGATCTGCACTCTTCAGTAGAAAAAGATGACAGGTTAGTCAAATTAAAAGAGAATTTCTTGAACTTAACATTGAATTTTAAATCAGGTCTAACCGAGATAGTGGAACATGTCGTAGATGACACGAAGGACTTTAGACCGGATCCCAGTAAACAATATAGTTACTTGCCAGTTAATTTAAAGGAAATGAATAAGCCAGTAGAACAAATAAGAAAAGACGAAGTTTTAGAGGACTCAAAATTGTGCTTAGGACAGAAAGTAATTATTATTCCGTGGGACCGCCTCACTCAGTACCCAAACCAATCAACTTCTATTGAGGATAAGCTAGACAACTTGCATCGAATTATGGTTACGGCCCAAAGAAATGTCCGGTCTGCGCAGAATCAACAGAGACAACATTATAATTGCCATCGTCGACAACAGACATTTCAGGTGGGTGATCTTGTACTATTAAAAGCTCATCCTATTTCTTCTGCCCATCATACCCAGGGAGAAACATCACCAGAGATGCCGATAGTGCAAGACCTACAGTACCAGTAGATAGTGACATCAGAAGAACTGTTTCAGGTCCACATGTAGCTAGAAGTTCCGATGTACTGAACAGACGACTTAGGCCAACACAGAGGGTGGACTATCGTCGTCTCGCCAGACTTCCTCCTCGAAGAAGATAAGTTGTATAGTTATAATTCTTTTTCAGCACTAGTAATTGTAAATCCAAAATAGTTGAGGTCATTGAAATAATTTTGGAAAGTTAAACATTGTTTGTCAATGACTGTAAGAGATGAGAAAATATATAGCATCGCCAAACACAGAAGCCAGACAGCAAAAAATATTACACACATCAAGCAGATCAAGAATGCCAATGGAGAAATCCTGAGGAAACTGGAAAGATACAGGATAGATGGAAAGAGTACTTTGAGGACCTGCTAAACGTCGAGAATGAACGAAAGTACCATGAAGATGGAATACCAAATGAGGGATTGACAAGAGACATCACAAAGAGTGAAGTAAAGGCGGCACTGAAGCAGATGAAAAATGGGAAAGCAGTAGGGGTGGATGGAATCCCAGCTGAGGCCTGGAAGGCCGTTGGAGAAGAAGGGCTAGACCTACTATGGGACCTCTTGGGGAAGATCTACAGAGGAGGAGATATCAGACGAATGGAGAGAAACTATTATTGTCCCAATTTATAAGGGAAAAAAGGGACATCCAAATGTGTGGCAACTATAGAGGAATTAAACTAATGTCACATACCATGAAGATCTTGGACAGATTCCTGGACAAAAGACTGAGAGCTGAAGTTAAGATTAGAGATCAAGAGTTTGGTTTCATGCCAGGATAAATCAACCACTGATGCAATTTTCTGCTAAGACAAATAATGGAGAAGTTCAGAGAGAAACAGCAAGAACTCCACCTGGTCTTCATTGACATGGAAAAGGCATATGACAGAATGCGATGACAAGAAGTTTGGAGAAGCCTCAGACTTAGAAATGCACCAGAGAAATATGTCCGGTTAATCCAAGAAATGTATAGGGAAACCAAGACAAAAGTACAAACCTGCCTGAGAGAAACGAGCAGCTTTGAAGTGAGAGTGGGTCTCCATCAGGGCTCGGCACTGAGCCCTTATCTGTTCAACATAGTGATAGATGTCCTATCAGAAAAGGTCAGGGAAGAAGTACCTTGGAACATGCTATATGCAGATGATGTAGTTTTTATACGCAAGATCAAGAGCAAAGGTCGAAGAAAAGCTAGAGATTTGGAGGAAAGCTTTGGAAGACAGAGGACTGAAAATCAGCAGAAGCAAGACAGAATATTTGGCCTGCAAAAAAGGGACCCAGGAAAATGAGGAGCTGAAACTGATGGAAACAACAATCAGGAAAACAGACCACTTCAGATACCTTGGTTCGATTGTTGATGAATTGAGCGAGACAGGTAGAGAAGTGAATAACAGAATACAGGCAGGTTGGAAAAATTGGAAAGAAGTCTCTGGAGTCCTATGTGATAAGAAGATCCCTGTGCGTCTAAAGGGCAAAGTATACAGGACAGTGGTGAGACCAGCAATGCTGTATGGAACGGAAGCACTCCCCCTTAAGAAATCCAATTTACAAAGGATGAAGGTGGCAGAAATGAGAATGTTAAGATGGATGTGCGGAGTGACACGAGCAGACAGGATTAGAAATGAACACATCCAAGGGACAGTGAAGGTTACGGATATTGCAAGTAAAATCCAAGAAAGTAGATTAAGATGGTTTGGCCATTTAATGAGAAGAGATGAGGACTACACGGGCAAAAGACTTATGAACATAAAAGTTGA
>AYEL01074028.1:0-29714 GCA_000484575.1 Olivierus martensii | reverse complement strand
CTTAAAAAAAAAAAAAAAAACGTGTTAATGCAAACTCACGAGTAACTCAAAGCAATAAATACTAAAAAATGATCTGTGATCATGAAGATTTACATTTTTTTTTTTTTAATATTTTATTTATGAGATTTGTATAATCTGGTAATTATGTTTATTTATTCTTCAGAATTTCATATTTTATACACTACAAATATTTTTTTTTACTATGATTAAGGCGTAAAGGTCCTCTATTTAAACTAATTATTTACATAAAAATCCACCTTATGTACCATTAAATTTGAGATTTTTCTATATTTAAGATATATCTATAACGTGATATGCAAGAAATTCTTGTAAGCAATGCATTTTTAGATATTTTCGTTAGGTATCTCATAATACAGTTTCTGAATGATGAAAAAATAAATAAATAAAAAATGACACGACTTTTAGAAAAATCTTCTGTGTTACTGAACGAAGCCTGAACATCATTTGTAGATAAGTAAATAAATAATAATGAGACATGATCCTAACTGCCAAAGTAAACAAGACAATATTTGAGTATCAGCTACATAACTTTAACAAAACAGCCAGAAGAGATATTACAACAATTGGTGCATTTAGACAATTGTTTGAGAAATATCACAAATTCAAATAATATCATTTAATTCCAGTTAAAAATAATATATTTCTTAAAAAATATAATTATTTTCTACAATAATTTTGACTATACTTTCGAATATAGAAGATCATACTTTCTGCTCAGTTTATTGATGCACAGCAAGTATAACCTAAAAATAGATATGTCTTCTGCTATTTTAATAATTATGTCTTCTATTATTTTAATTGTATTTCGGTTTAATCGATAAAAATCGAAAGTGCTAATTAAATTTTGTAGTGAAGATTTCTATTTTTGCTCTCTTTAACTCACTTGTCAGTAAATATTGGCATCATCATCTTAGCACAAATTTATTTTTAAATAAAAAAAGTAATTGGTTTTTTTTATTCATTCTTGTATATCTTATATTTTACAAATTAGCAATTCAAAAAAATTATAAAATTGAAGATTTCTATTTTTGCTCTCTTTAACTCACTTGTCAGTAAATATTGGCATCATCATCGTAGCACAAATTTATTTTTAAATAAAAAAAAGTAATTGGTTTTTTTATCCATTCTTGTATATCTTATATTTTACAAATTAGCAATTCAAAAATATTATAAAATATTTTAATTTTTTCATTTTTATATCAACATTCAAGATGAAAAAAAGAGTTTTTATGTATTATTATTATTTTATTATGATGTTTCAAATAAAAATAATTTATATCTACACAAATTTCCAAATATTTTATAAAAAAATAAATTTTTAGATTATATGGACATAATTTTTTTTTTTTTTTGAGAAAAATAAATATTATTATTCTATTTCTAACATATTTAGAATATTTTCTCCTGATATCAAACAAAAATTTAATTTTTTTATTAGATAATTTTTATTTTTTTATTGATACTGGTTACAGAAATTAATTTTCTTATTTTTACAAAAAATACGATAGAATTTATAAAAAACTTACCGATATTTCTTAGTATACTCACCAAACCATGGAATGTAAAAGCATAAGATTGAATTAATTTTCAATTTTTTAAATTGTGTTAAATATATTTATCTGTATAAGAAGAAGAAGAGAAATATTTTACAGAGATGAAATAGCATTCCACACTAAAAAAGTCATGGATAAGATGCATAACACGATGCGTATTTCTATAATTGGTATTCATAAGGAGCGACAACCTTTCTTTGTACCAAATACTGAGATCGAGCCTTGTGCAGAATTTCTAGAGGTAAAATGCCGACGGTCCAACAACGAATTCGTAAAATTTCGTCGTAAAGATAAACGTTCCTGCCTTTAAAACTTTTTATAGTCCGGGCAAGGATTTAGTACATTCTACAATACCAAGGTAGAAGATTGTTCTGTCTTTATCTCCCTGTTAGTCTGCAACATTCCGTAACGTTTTCTTTCTCTTTCTATACTATAGACTGTTGTCCTTTACAAACCGTATAGTGTCTAAGAAAGAAAGAAAAAAAAAAAAGAAAACTTTTATTTTATGCACGAAGAAAATAGGCCAAAACGGAGTGATTCTGTTCGAGACATTACCCACTCCTCTCTTGGGCACTAGATGTAAAGAATACTAAACTAAACTCTTAAAGATCCGTGCCTGCGATAACTGCTGAGCATTGCTGTGCTTCAAATGCGATATATATAATCTAATTTTATGCTTAATTCTTTCAAATTTAATTATATCAAATGCCGTTAAGGTCTTTTCAATGAAGTGTTAAAGATTGTTGAGATTTTTTTTGTCATTCCATTGATTTATATCTCTTTTCTCTTCTCGAGTGTAATTTATTTCAGTTTTGGCAATTTCTAGGGATCAAGGTGTAATTTTGGTAGAATATAATAGTCATACCTGCATCAATTACACGCTCTTTCTCTTATACAATCGATATGATGTTAAGGAAGACGAAGAAGAAAATGGAGAATAAAACCATTCCATGAAGTGTGACTTATTTATTCCGTTGTCATTATCCCAACACCAAACTCGGAGTGCATCGAACTGACTAATGAGCTGCACTGTGAAAACTAATTCAAAAAAAAAAGAAGAAAAATCGAACTTCCAATCTCAGATTATGATAAATTCATCTTCGGAAAACGGATTAAATCTACTCGTATTTTCCATTTTTATAAGTCCAGAGCAGATTGTGGAATTTTTACTGAGGGGGAAATTTTCTATTGTTAATAATAATAATAATGATTATATTACACATTTTTAAATTTTGTTAATCTCCAAGAAAGATGATTATTTTTGTGTATTAATATTTTTTTTTTTTTTTTTTATGAATTCGATAGGAAAAATTTCTTCGAAAATTCCAAGGGTTACAGTTGGAAACATTCTGTTTGCGTGATATTAATTTAGAATTAAACATTTCTTGATGAGATGAATGCGTAATTTAATGAGCATGCCGCAACGGAATACATTTAATTTCGTTCTCGAAGTGTTTACTGTAATGAAAATTTTGAAAGGAAGGCAGAGTAAGTAGTTCGCATTTGTAAAATCGTACATTGACTTTCAAACAGATTTTTATTTGTAAAGGAAGATTTTAGACTTTCTGAAGAGTACAACATTCTTATTCACGCCTTCTGTTGTCTTCCCATTCCACTAGCAGACACATTAGCGTGTGACAGAAGGTTCGCTGAGAATCATTGATTTCCGTCAGTCAATGCTCTACTTCAGAATTCCTCGAACAAGAAAAACTTGCCGGCCTGTAAATCTCTACAGCCATTATCATACATCTTACGTGGAAAAGGGATATTCTTTGTCTCATCTGCCACAATTTCGATCGAAGAGCTCACACTACAGTAGCATACACACACTTACATTCTCTAAGCCAGTGAAAACTGCAGTCTGTATTTCACATTCTAGAAGTATATTGGCAAATCCGGGTCATGGAGTTGTTTGTTGACATATCTTCTCCAGGCTTAATCCTCCTACGCCAAGTAGAAAATAATCAAAAGTTATAACTTCAAGTTGGATAAAGAGAAATAACTGTTCAATTCTGACAAAGAATGATGTTGTTCTATCATGGATTCCAATTCTACCGGTTAAATTTAATGGCATTCTTCTTTTGTGATGATATTCTTTTTGACAGGATCAAATTCTTTCTTTAAATTGCGCCTTTGGGCATGATAAAAATGAAACTTTTGTGTGTATATACTGAGGTAAGTGACCTGTTTTGATTCTCAGTCAAACCTTTCATATTGTACTTGACACGTATTAATTTTATACTCAAAAAAATTTAATAAATTTTCTAAACTGGAAAAATGACATAGTAAACAGTTTTAATCGTTTAAAAACCTCTTTATATGTCCTTAAACAATTGCTCCACTTCTAAAAACTGGAAGAAATGTTTAAAAATGTTCACTCCTGTTATACCATTTCGTATATAGAGCGATACATTTTCAGCTTATAATTTATTAATTTTTTATTATAAATGCAATAAAATTAATTAAATTATTTCATATTCATACTTTTAATGCTTTGTTTCAAGTTTATAGAAAACATTATAAGGCAAATATATAAAAAAAATACTGGTTTGCATAGATCTGATAACCATTTGAATTGTGGCAAATGTCGTATCATCATACAAATCTTCAGCTTTGTTTTTTTTTTTTTTTTTTAGATTTTATTTTTTCGAACATCGCTATCATATAAAACATAAAATTCTATCTTTTGTCAAAAAGTCTCTAGACAGATCATATATTTTATTTTCCGTAGCAACCTAGTGTCAAATTCTCCGCCACAAACAGGAAAGTATATTTAAACACCTTTATCTCGTATTGTTCGTCGAAGCCAAGATACGGCCATGATGGATCTCTCTCCTGTCTTCAATTTATCCTCCTCAGCGGATAGTTCTATTGATCTTCCTTCCCTATCAATCAACATCGTCCTCGTCTTTCTTTCTTGTCATTACTAGCTATCGGTATATACGAGAAAGTTTTATTATACCAAACGTCAGGTCTGCAGCACTCACCTCAGTAACGTTGTGTATGTTCAGACACGGCAAATGACACTTAAGTATTGATCCTTAACAATGAAATTCCTTGTCAGAGATCGCTCTTTGATTGCCTTTCAAAAATTGATGTCAAGATTTTAAGTTTTGTTGGAAGAAAAACGTTTTAGTGCACTTAGAGTTTGTTGAAACTATTCTTGTAAATTTACAAACAATAAATTATTTAAAAAAAACTAACATTAGTAACTTAGAAACTAATCGAAAGATCTGTTATTTTTTAATGTTATTTTATCTAATAAATAATTTAATTATTATAAAAATTACTATTACTAGAGCGAGAGTAACGCATTTTTAAATATTAATTTCTCAAAATTGCCTTTTCATCGCAAATATTCTTAACTGAAGTCTACATTAATGACTTTTATTCATTTGAATAATGAATGTTTAATCGATATCAAGATAATTAAAATATAATTTGTTGTCAAATTTTGCTCAAATTGATAAATTTTCATTGATAATGTTAGCATGATAACTTCTGATATTGCAAAATTAACATTACTAATATTTAACATTTTAAAATATATCATACTATCTTACAAAGGTATTGTGGGTTACAAAAGTCAATTGGGTCACCTTATATCCTCTCAGCATATATTTTAAATTATAACAAAGAACTAGTATCCCATAACTTAACATATGGAAAGACGTAATCTGAAGCTATATTTACCAAAACGTCTCTTATTACTGGCTTCATTCTATATGTCAAATATTATTTATAGCGGCCCAGGTCCACGATGTTGGTAAATCTTCAGGAGTGTTATGTATCGTGCTTATACAAGAAGAACGATATTTGGACCTACTGTATAACTTTATCACAGACTCTAATTCAGTGCGACTACCATCTGACTCTACAGACAAATTAACCAGCAAGATAAATGCTATTCTTAAATCCAAACACTTCCTGAATGTCTGGACAGTTAAACCAGTCAGATGCCCGTATGCACCATGCCTATTTGGATATGTAAAAACCCACAAAGATCCAGTCTCAATACGCCCAACACCGATTGATAAACAGTCATCCCCTGTATATGAATGAACTGGAGAAAACAATAGCGAACTGGGCTTTAAAAATTATGAAAGGCTACAAGTATACAGTAAACTCCTCCCTTGAGTTTCTCAATAAATTATTGGAAGTTGGTCCATTGCCTAACGAAGCTTATACTGTCATGGACTATACATCCCTCTACCCTTCTATCCAGCAAGCACCGGCAGCTCTGATGCTATATCGTTTCATTATCGAAAAGCTCCCATACTCAGAATGTCACCATAACCTAATCAGAGATATATGCCATGTCATTACTTATTCCTATTATTAGGTATTTCAAGGTAATTACTACCTCCAAAATACAGGGAGTACCCATAGGAGGACCGCTAGCTGGTGTAATGGCAGAATTAGTGATTAGATACAAAGAAAGCTTAGTCTTAAACCAATTTAAATCAGAACTGAAAATGTATGTTTGCTATGTTGACAATATATGTGTCATATGGAAAAAGGAGAGATATGATAATTTATTAGCCAATGCCCTTACAGACCATACCCTTGGTCTCTTCTTAAAAATAGAACAAACGAGACAAGACGTATTCCATTTTTTAGACATAGAGATAAGTACAGAAAATGGCGAATACATTATGAAAGTTTATAAAAAATCCACATATAAACTTGTAATGATTCCATCTTGGTCTAATGACCCATATAGTTATAAACTAGCAGTATTTAAAGCATTATTCAACAGAATATGTACTCATACCACTAAATGGTCGGATATGAGAAACGAGCTAAATTACATCCTAGAACAAGGAAGTACGGGTATTCATATAAAACTATGTTAGGTATACGATCTGCCAAGACAATCCTGGTCTTTACCTCCCTTCATTACAAATGCATTTTCCCAATTGCCCAATATCAGTTCTGTTCATAAGCAGTGATAGATATCTTGGCGAAATCACAATCTGCCAAGACAATCCTGGTCTTTACCTCCCTTCATTACAAATGCATTTTCCCAATTGCATAATATCAGTTCTGTTCATAAGCAGTGATAAATATCTTGGCGAAATCATATGTATATTGATGGTACTTTTTCCTTTAGGAGTTTGATGTCTTCTACTGGAGCTTTTTCAGCTCCAATAGAAGACATCAAACACCTAAAGGAAGGAATACACTTCTTAACTGCTTTCTCTACTTCTTGCAGTAGTATTGACAGGATATTTTCTATATTTGTTTGCCTCAGTTAGTCTTTTGGTTTAAATTGTTTCTTGTAAAAGGTTCTTGCTTTTTCTGCTATACTATCTCAGTTTGTGAAAAGTTTTCCATTATGTTTTTGATCACAGTTGGTGTTTGCTAGTCATTATATTTCTCCATGCTGATCAGAGGCTGTTTCTGTTCTCAATGGCCATTTGAATCCTTTATACATTGAATCTCTGTATATCTTCTCTTGATTTTTTTTTATTACTTTGCACATTTCTCTATATACTATCTAGTCAGAAATAGATTTGATTTTCATCTTCCTTCTCTTTTCAACTAGATTTTGTTTTTTGTTAGATATTTTCTTGATTCAATTTCTGTGATCTTCTCTGCCCTATCTCTGATGATTGTCATTGTCCCATTGTAAGAAACTTTCCTCTTCTATAAGCACTTGGAATCTTTAGGCTGTATTCTTCCTTTTTGGTGTTAAGCTGATCTTTGTCATCTGCATTGTATTAGCAGTATTGTTTCATACTGAATATCCAGCTTGACTTTGGCACAGACTAGTTGGTGATCATTACCAACATTGAACTGGTTGAGTACAGAAACATCTTTGATTGCACAGTTGTTGTTGGCCAGGATGAAGTCAATCCTGTTCTTGGTCTGTTGGGGCTGATCCATGTCTATTGGTTTTTCTTGTTGAAGATGTTCATTATCTTCAGACTGAGATGATTCACAAATTCTAAGTTTTGTGCCTCTCTCATTTTGTATACTAATGCCATACTTCATACATTCTTTGTCTTGTTTTCCAACTTCTGAATTAAAAGTTACCTACAATGACTGTGAAGTGTGCTGGATTGGTGTTACTCAGTTATATTTTCATATAGGCCTTCTCTTTGCCATTATTGCTGGTTATCAGCACATATACTTGTATTACTTTCAGTTGGTATCTCTTGGAAATCCTTGTCCTACTTGGTCTGAGTTGTTGCTGAAACTGATCATGTTCTGTAGATATTCTTGTGAATTAGGAATCCAATTCTTCCATTGGTATTAGTCTCATTCTCTTGATTATTATAGAAGAGGCATCCACTTCAAAGTTCCATCAGAATTTTGCCTTTTCTTCTTATTTCACTCAGTCCAATGATGTCTCAGTTGATTTCTGCTTCATTCTCCAGTTCCTATAGGCAATCTTCTGTTGAATCATCCATTATATGTAGCCAAGATCAGTAATTGAAGAAAGCAAGTTGCTACTTAGGTATATTTAGCACTCTCTGCACCTTCCATACTCATTTTCTGCCATGATCATGACTTTCAGTGCTGTTGGTGACTGACAGTTATTTTTCTATGTTATATATCATGGAATTTGAAGGATTGTACACTGCTATTTTCCCATGCTGATTGGAGAGGGAGAGCAGATATATCTGATGTTTATACAATACTGAATTATTCTATTAATCTATATCTACTGTTTATTATTAATAATTTTAATCTAATCCCATTAGTTATTATTATTAATTTTATACTCATTATTCATTATTATTAACTTTACACACTATTCATTATTAATCTCTTTAAACTTTTATTAGTTCTGTTATCTTTAAATTTTTATAGCCTCCTATACAGTTATTGTCCTCTTACTTTACTTTTAAACAAAAGTATAAGAGGACTTACTCATAGGTTTGTCCTGGAAATGGAAGGAAGTGAGAAGAGTGAGGAAAGTTGAGAATAGGTAAGATTCCTACCAAAGAAAATGTGGTAGGTCACTAGGGAAGGTAGAGGCATCCAACATGTTTATTGAGAACATAAATACATAGGGCAGAAGCCCCAAGCCTGACAAGTAAGATTCCTACCAAAGAAAATGTGGTAGGTCACTAGGGAAGGTAGAGGCATCCAACACGTTTATTGAGAACATAAATACATTGTCAGGCTTGGGGCTTCTGCCCTAAGTTTATATTCTTATTTCTATATTAACAAAGTGAAATTTCTTAAGTACAGAAGTAGTAGGTGGGTTGTCAGTAGATGGGTGCGACAATACGTTCTATTGAATTTTATAATAGTTGACAACTTAAAACCAGCAACAGTTGGCAGGTTGTAAAACAAATGAAACTTAGAGCAGAAGCCCTAAGTCCCAACAATAACAGTGACAATAATTAATTTTACATTTACATTAATATGAATTAGACATTTACAAAGAATACAATTCAAATGTCCAATAGCTTGAAGAAGCAATGAATGGAAAGAACAACAAGGTAAACACTTGTCAGTTATTCAGTAGCATCTTCTTAAGCTTCTTAAGTCTAGAGTCAGTTGGCAGGTGAGGAAGAGGGAAGATCCAAATCAAAGAAGTGATAGTGAAGCTGGATCCACTAGCAGCAAGATCTGAGTTGTAGATGGAGTAGAGGAGCTATAATAGTGGAAGTTTTCACATAGATGCAATGAGAAGTAAGCAGAGAGTTGGTTTGTAGAACTCAAAAGTCCATCACACTGTAGAAAACATTTTGAAGAGATGGGATTCATTCGCACTCCACAGAGACCAGAAGGTTCGTGGAAGAGGGAGACACCAGAAGAGGGTGAACAGTTATTTGAGTTATTCTGTATGTGAAATAAAGGAGATAGTTGTCTTGTAGATCTTTTTATTGTTGATTAATTATTTTAGATTACAAGGTCAGTTATGGCCCTGTAGTAGAGTAGAATACAATTCAAATGTCCAATAGCTTGAAGAAGCAATGAATGGAAAGAACAACAAGGTAAACACTTGTCAGTTATTCAGTAGCATCTTCTTAAGCTTCTCAAGTCTAGAGTCAGTTGGCAGGTGAGGAAGAGGGAAGATCCAAATCAAAGAAGTGATAGTGAAGCTGGATCCACTAGCAGCAAGATCTGAGTTGTAGATGGAGTAGAGGAGCTATAATAGTGGAAGTTTTCACATAGATGCAATGAGAAGTAAGCAGAGAGTTGGTTTGTAGAACTCAAAAGTCCATCACACTGTAGAAAATATTTTGAAGAGATGGGATTCATTCACACTCCACAGAGACCAGAAGGTTCGTGGAAGAGGGAGACACCAGAAGAGGGTGAACAGTTATTTGAGTTATTCTGTATGTGAAATAAAGGAGATAGTTGTCTTGTAGATCTTTTTATTGTTGATTAATTATTTTAGATTACAAGGTCAGTTATGGCCCTGTAGTAGAGTAGTTCATTCAAGGTTTTCTCTATTATTTTGGTGGTTTAAACATTCAAAGAGATAGTGTTCAACTGTTTGTGAAGTGTTGGAAGAAGAACACTGGTCACCAATAGTAAGCTTGAATCTATTAAGGTAGAATCTAAAGTTTCCATGACCAGTTAAAAGTTGTGTTAGTTCATAAGTGTTTTTATAATGTTTGTTTTTGAGATGTTCTAAGATATTTGGAATAAAATTATAAGTTAGTCTTCCAGTTTCTTCTTTCTCCCATTCTTTTTGCCAGAGATCGATTCTGAGTTTTCAGATAGTATTTCTTATGAATTCAATGGGAATATGACCATAACTGAAGTTGAAGTCATGTTTAGTGACCCTTTTATCTAAAAGATCAGCTCTATCATTGTCAGTATTACCAGTATGGCTTTTTATCCAGTAGAAGTTAATTCTTTTGTTGTTAGAATCATTAATTAGTTGTTTTATATCCTCAGCAATTAGATAAGTGCTTTGGTCTTGTTTTAGGATGTTAAGAGAAGTTCTGCTATCACAGAAGAAGTGATGTTATTAATATCTGTAGCAATTTGTGCTAGAGTTTTAATTCCTTTGTAGATATCAAAAAGCTCTGCCTGTACCATTGTAAAGCGGTTTTTCAATTTGAAACTTCCCTGGTAAAGATAACCATTCGGGTCATTACTGCTTCATCCACTATGTTAGACTCCTATTTTACTTTTATGCTACTTCTGTCCACACTTGATGTCATTGCACAGTAAACTTATTTTTGCACTGTTAAGTGGCTTCTGGTATAGCTGATGGAGATTGTCGTCAATCCAATAGCAAAAATTCTTCTTGTAAAACCACTTAAATGGAAATAAGCCTCATTTGATATCAAAAGAGAATCAAGTATATCCAGATTTTCATTAATCAGTGTTAAAAATTCTCAACAAAATTCAATTCTTACTGCTTTATCTGATGCTCTTAATTCATATCAAGCTGAATTTTATAAAAATAGAATTTTAACTTGCTATGGAGGATCCATCATAAGCTATGACTAATGATATCAACTATAATGGAGTGGCATCAAGTTGATCTTCTAAGGCATTGCAAGATGGCAGCTTAAACACAGTTCTCATTCTCAGATGCACAAACAGATTGAGGATGGCCTGAGAGAATCTCATACTTATCCTTCTTGGTGTTATTTCCTTACCCATGATAACAAAGTGTTCCAAAAAGTGCAACTCAACTGTTGAAATGATTCCAAAACTGTTGCTATGTTGGTAAATCTTATAATTGAGCTCTTATGAACATTTCTATTGCAGCAACATGATTTTTCATGGACCAATGCTCCCACAATAACATTACAAGAACTACTTAGTTAGAAAATTGCCACTCCATTAACATTGTCTGCTAGAAACATGAGAAATTATAATTCAAAAAACCATTTACTGTTTCTGAACATGTATGTGCAAAATTCTTATCATTCTGAACAAGAATTGATGATGAAAATACTCAAATTCATGTAAAAAAACTGACATTTTTATTGCCTAATTCAATGGTTCCCAAATTTCTTCAATTCTCGGCATCCTTGCTGAATCCATGTTTTCCCAAGGTACCCTATTTCAAATTCTAACAAATATAGATTTGTTAGAATTTGAGATAGGGTGCCAATTATCAGAAATGTTCGCAGTTCCCAAGGGTGCCATGGCACACATTTTGGGCACCACTGGCCAAACTTATTCATATCGTTAAATATTTGCTAATATTATATATTTCCAGACAGTGTAGAATAGATTTTTCTAAATTAAAATGATTAAAAATTCATTTAAATTAAGAGCAAATATAACTTAGAAAATATTTAATGAATTATCAATATTCTTAATTGAGTAGCTTTATTAAAGAAATTGCAATTGGAAGAGATTATTGCAAAATTTGCAGTTATGACAACTCAAATAGTTTTATTTTAAATTGGTAACACTGTAGGAATTATTTGAATGTTTTTACTTTTTTTGTATTGAGAAAATTTTTTTTAATGTTTTTTTTTTTTAATTAAAAACAGTTTTATTTACATTTTTGTAACTATTATTACAAATAATTGAAAAAGTCAATTTCATCTTTCTAAATAATTAAAATTTTTATGAGAGTGCTATCAATGTTGCCTAGGCACTGCATATCATTGAACCAACACTGGGCTAAGTGATAATTACTTTGGTAAACAGTGTGAAGTGCTTTTCAAATGATTGGATATTTTACATATAATACTTCAATTAACATATGATGCTAGTATGACATTTAAAATGTTATGGAAAAACTTCAAACAAATGTAAAGATAACCAAGACAATATATAAAAAATCTAAGAAAGATGAAACTAAAACAAAAGTATTTTATTTTATTTTAATCATTCCAGTAGTGAGAAACTCTTGAAACAGATTATTATATTACATCAAATCAACTCTTAAATAAATTTGGAAACAATTTAATAATTTTAACAAATTTAATCAAAAGATATCATCTATTATTTAATTATTAAGCTAAAATTTTTGATTATCTGTAGACTGTCTAAAGATAAAAATTTATCAAATCAGAAATCATTGAAAAATCTCCTTTCATAATTTTTATTATTATTGATTAAACGAAAAAAAAACTACTAATTGCAATAAAAACTTAAAATTTAACAATCGTTATCAAAGATAAAACTCGTCAATTTTGTCTTTGGTAACATTTGTTAAATTTTTAATGTTATACAATATATTGCAATTAGTAGAAGACTTTTTCATTTTATTTATCACATAATCACCAAATTATTATAAATTTTCGTTAAAATTGAACTAATCGTCTTAATTATTCCAAGCCTGCAACGTTATCGCATACAAAAATATTGTACTTTCATTTCAATACTATAGATTAAAACCATGGATGTATTATACATCCATGATTGAAACCGATGATATTCGAATGATGAATGACAATTCGTGTTGTCAGTGAATTCCAGAATCAAAATAATAATTTTCATAAATTAAACTAAACATCTTTCTGAAAATAAATTTAAAAAATAACGTTTTTATTAATAATAAATTACTTCTAAATAGTGTTCTTGAAAAACTTATTAAATTCGCATTTATTTCTTAAATAGTGTGGGTAAGTTCGCGTGCATTTTAATTGGCTAGAAATTAATGTTTAAAAATATAAAAGTAATTTTTTCATATAAATAAAGAAATGTCATATTCATACAAAAACAAAACAAACTTACTAATGTGATGTCCTGATTTTTTATCGAACGTTTATGAAGTTTACTTCTTTTTGAAAAATGAATATCATTGATATCACTTGATATAAGATATGGTTTGGGAAAACTATGACCAAGATGAGGAGCTATATGCAATGTCTGTGAAGAAATACCAAATGGCAAAGCATTTGAGACCCTATTTATGATGAAAATCAACAGAGCTAATATAAACCGCAACCTAACTGCTGCCATTTTGTCATTTGCTCAATAACAGTGTTATTTCGTATTACTTCCGGTATAACTTAAAATATATAACATATACATTGCAATATTATCTAAATAATTTTTAAATCATTATTCATAATTAAAAAATATTAATAATTGTAATATACTTTATATCTAGATATTTTCTTTTAAATGTTGTACTGTATTTAAAATTATTGAATCAAAATTTGAGTTTTAATATTGTTTTTATTCTTCTGTCTTCATATAAAGTATAAATTAGGTTACGTCATAAATGTATGGGTTACGTTATGTATGGAATCATTTCAAATACTGTATATAATTGTAAAAATAAACAGCCACAAATAAATAAGAAAATTAAATTATAAAATAAATTTATTAATAACAAAAGAATAGTAGATAATACTGTATTCCCAAAGACTGAGAAATTAAAACTAAACGAATTATACTGTATCCTAATTTAAATTTGTTCAAAGATCATTAATTTAATCTATAATAACGCAGCAGTATCAAATTCAATTCTTTTTCATATTTTCCAAACAAATCATTTTTATTATTTTCATTTAAAGCATAATTTGCTTAAACATTTGAAGATTTTGCATAGATAAAAGTAACTGCAGCGCGATGCTGCTGCATAATTGGAATATTTCCCAATAAAAAGATCGTAACTATGAAAATTACAAGAATATATATTGCATAGATTTTTTTTTTTTGGTCCATTAATATAATCTAGAGCCAATTTTTTCAAAAAGACCAAATTACCATAATTATACATTTCATCAAAGAAACATACAAATTTCGGATAAATTTACTTTGCGGAGAATATCTGTAAAACTAAGAAGTTATTTTAAGCAATTTATAGATCATTTAGACTATTTTTACCATCGCTTTTACAATGAAATAAAATATATACGAATACGATTTGTCCATTTATTTGCCAGTAGGCAACTCGCATAAATATCCACGAAATCAATGAAATTCACATACTGAAAATGTGATGTTAATATATATATAGAAAACTTTTTCATTTTATTTATCACTTAATCACCAAATTATTCTAAATCTTCCCTAAAATTGAACCAAGCCTGAGAAGTTATCGCATCAGCGCTGTATCGCATACAGAAATCCATTGTTTTCAATACTATATATTGAAAACAATGGATGTATATAATACATCCATGATTGAAACCGAATATCATCGGTTATGAAATTCACATATTGAGATGCACTAAAGTATAATCAAATCTGCTAAAATACTAAAAATGAGCAAATTTGGATAATAATTACGTTTTCAATAATGCGAATTGATCTTTTTCTAATTTAATTTTTAAAAGATTTAATTAACACAGAATAATGGAAAGAATCACATAATGGATACATAGACTTTTATACTACAGTAACTTGTTTGATGCGATATTGAGTTGTTTTATGCGCTTCTTTTAAGAAAAACTATTGTAATACGACTGATAAAATTTGAATGTAATTTCTTTCTAGAGAGAATACAAAAGATATGAATAAACCTGATTGAGAGATTTAAACAACACAAAATTGAATTTCCATTGGAAATTCAAATATGAGAAAAATTAACATCGATATTTATTTTTTGATTGGACTGACTGATACTACGAATGAAATTACTGGAATTTAATTAATGAATCTAGACACTTAAAACGAATTATTAAAACAACATTTATAAACAAGAATGTTTCAATCTATGTAGAATTCTAGAACATTTTCGACTAATTATAAATCTACCTTTTTCAGTATGTACAATCAAATAAATTCCGATAAGTTACATTTGAAATTATTAAACTTAATTTTAAATTAAATTAATTAAATGTGCGTTGCAAATAAGAATCTTATGATACATATTTTTAAAGTATTAAAATTAAAATAAACTTCTATTTTTCTATTTCCCGTATTTAATAAAATCAACCAAATTTTAACGCATCTAAGACACCAACCAGCAAAAATCCAACTCATAGTTTCTAGAACTACAAAATATTAGAAAAACTCACAAGCACTTAAAGCAGATATAGAAAACGAAGAGACTATTAGAGTAACCTTTATTTATAAAAGAACAATATTCCATCACATCAAAAATGATAAGTGCTGCTATCAAAAACAATTTCAGTCCGGACTTCACCGCATCACAGTTCAAAACTTGAAAACAACTACAAGTAGAAAAATTCTATATTGATAAAAATTTTTAGAAATTTCGAAACTCGCCTAAACGAACCTTTAAAATTAAAGGGACATAGCATTAGAGAGAGATTCTACTGCTTTAAGTACATTCGTCAAAAATAAAAGATCCGAGGTAAAATTGGAGGAAGCCAAAATATATAAAAACGCCACAAATGGCACAGAAACAGCTGAAGCAATTCAAATAAAAACATCTATTGTATATGTTACCGGCAATGTATAAGAAGCAGGCATTGTATAGAATGCCTAGGCAGTATATATTGATAGAATGCCTGGCGTTAGGCAAAGTATGAAACGATTAATATTATATATACTTTCCCTAGGCATGGTATAAAATGCCTAGGCATTATATAAAATGACAAATGCTATTTAGGAAAAGTATAAAATACTTCCGCTCAGTGCCGGATCTAAGCCGATTGGATCGATTGCAGCAATCTGGCCCAGCGTTGAGGTAAAATGAAATCATGAAAAGATTAATAAACGAAGAATAACCGTTTATATTTATTATTATCGCTGGGCATTTACACCCCAGCCTTCGAACATCTAATTTTTAAAAGAACTACAAAAAGAAAATTTTTTTGGAAAAATTGAATGTAAATGAATTGATTTTATTCTATCTCTTGGAACATATGGGAAAAAATTTCTATTTAAATTAATTAACTCTACTTTTGCAGAATCCAATGTATTCTTATTTAATATTCTGAAAATATTTTCTGAGTACTCAAATAAATTAACGGCGGATGAATTTTTTTTTAATTTGAATTAAGCACGCTTACTATATATATGAATGTTGCCAGAAAATATCGAAAAAAGTTTAAATGAATCGTAGAAAATAATTAGTTGATCTTGGATTTATGACTGAAGTAGATGAAACTCGAATTTTTAACGTAAATATAAGACCGGAAGATCTTAGCCATAGGAAATGAGTTATATAATATAAATGGAATTTGCAAAATAACAAGTGAGTATTTTTTAAAATGATGTGATTTTCAACAAGTGAATCATTAATTCTGTTCTTATCAGGAATGTTATCGAAGGTTCTACTGTTATTATTGATAATTGATGAAGATATAGCCAATTGTAATAATTAGTTTAAAAACATTTTAAGGTAAATCATTCAAAAAACTTCACAGATTTTGATTTTTCCTGGAAAAATATGCAGACAATTTTAAAATGTTCAGCTCACTTAAAAAATATCCTAAAATCTGCTCAAAATACAATTCATCAGATAAATATTTTTTATTTTTATTTTTTAGAGACAATGAATCAATTATATTTTGCACCGTTTGACAAAATTGTTGATATTTTTAAAGTTCTTTTTAATTTTCATAAATAAGTTTAATTAACATCTTTTGTGTATTTTCATATATTGATTTAATTTGTCCAAAATGAAAATCTCCCCATTATGATATAATAATATTATAATTATATTATTTTGCAATGTTATTGCAATCACATTTGTCATTTGCTGAAAGAAATAACATTCTATCAAATGAAATACGGAAATAACATTCTATCAAATCGGATACAAATAAATTTTTATTGTCTTGATAAGCAAATTAAATATATGTGACTATCTCGAACTCATCGATAACGCAGATATTTGTATTTTTGAATAGAAACAATATTTAACGCATATATGCGTCCATATTCCATACTATTGTCATTGATAAGCAAATTAAATATATGTGACTATCTCGAACTCATCGATAACGCAGATTCTTGTATTTTTGAATAGAAACAATATTTAACGCATATATATGCGTCCATATTCCATACTAATAGCTTTAGCTGGACGCATTTATGCGTCCATAGCATTCAAAGGATTAATTAAAAATTGCATATTTATTTATAAACGTTACTTATTTTATTTATACATATAAGCTGTAAATTATGTTTTGCACCCTGTTTGACAAAATTATTGATATTTTTAAAGTTCCTTTTAATTTTCATCAATAAGTATTAATTTAACAACTTTCGTGTATTTTCATATATTGATTTCATGACTGTCTTTTAATATTTTGTCTGAATAGCATCTGTCATTCTATATAATGTCTATGGAAAGTATATATATATGATATTAATCGTTTCATACTTTGCCTAAAAACGCCAGGCATTCTATACAATGCCTATTTTTCATACTTTGCCGGTAACATATACACAAGCATAGCATAATAAACGTATTACAACATAAATTCTCTTTCTGCTGCCCTAGCGCAATGTCTTAATATAATAATTAAAATACATATTTTTAGCTTTAATAACTCAATTGCAACCTATACCTAACATAATAGTTTCATATATTTAGCAATGCTTATTCTTTAAATTGATTTTCTATCCCTTTTACATTTAATTGATTTTGTAAAAATAGGGGACAAATTACGAATAGAATTCTATTCGTAATTTGTCCCCATTTACACTCTATTATTTATGATACAAATTTAAAAAGTCTGTATCATAAGATTTTTATTTACAATGGTCTGTTATATTAATTTAAAATTAAGTTTAATAATTCCAAACGTAACTATTGTATTGGAATCTATTTAATTCTACATTGAAGAAGGCGAAATACAAGTATTGCATATCTAAAAACGTTCTGGATTAAAAATCGTTTTTATAATTCGCCTTAAGTGCTTAGATTGATTAATTTTTAAATTAACCAACAATTATCGAAATGAAAAAAGATTAACAAAATAGTTTACGGGAGTTCAATTTGCTTATATCTACAGAGTATGATAAACTGATAATATTTTCTGGTGTGAAAAATTATTGTAAATAAGATATTAAATTAGCACTGTTTTTCATCTTATCTCATTACTTAAAAGTAAACAGATAAGATAATATACAAAATATGAAATTTAATCATTTGAAGTTTGATAAATTCTTATTTTTTGTTGCTAACAATTTATTTAAAAAGATTAAAAGAAGGGATAAATTAATCAGTATTGTATAATTTTTACAAGTTCAGACATTCCTTCGTTATATGAGAAACCGCTTTGTGAATTTATACTTATCCTAAATATAGTAGCCTACATAATTCCTGCCTATTATTCAGTGACAGATCCATAGGAAATTAAAGAAGACATAGTCCTCCAAATATTTTAAATATTTTATTAAACAGGTTTTTTAATCTAGATTATAACTACTTAATATTGCTAATTAAATCTAAAAATAGAAATAGAAAAATGTAAGCATAAATATAAAGTATGCTTTTAAGGATATTTTACATTTTAGTCTTAAAGCTGTTTTCTGATCTTCAGTTGATATTATTTCAGTTAATAAGCAAGTTTCCATTCTTATGAATTTGTCTCGTGTTGTATAGATTCTTCTGTTCTCTCAACTTCTTGAACATTATTGATTAGTGTTCATGTACACCTGATTTGATAAAATGTTATAACATTTCTACTTTAAAAATGGACTGTCTTCTGCATGTCTGTCAAGTATTTTCATAGAATTTTTTTATAATGATACTTCTTCAAAGAATTTATCTCGTATTTAGTTAAGCTTTATAATTTGAAAATCATATTTATGTATTATGTAATGATTAAGTCTGTAACAATGTACTATTAAGTAGAATTCCAAATTAAATCGATAACATATCGAAGAGATATTTTAATATTCAACATTTTTAAATGATAAAAAGTGCAAAGTTATAATAAGTGGCATCAATATCACTTTTAATAGTAAAACTTTTACTAAATTTCTAAAAATCTACCTACTGGTCCAAAAATTATTATTTGTAAGTTATTAGAGTCACAAGTGACTCTAATAAATTACAAATCTTACTTGCTTATTTTTAGAAAAATGAGCTAAAAAAAATATTCATTTATCATTTTTTTAAATATAAAAATTTCTTTATAAATGTTAAAAAAATTCTATATAAAGAATTTCTAGGGACTGTTTAAATACATTTATTATAGATTTGATAGCAAAGTCTGGAATGCCAGAATTCTCAAACTTGAATAATCTTGTTTCATTCCGCTGCTTACAAGAGAAGGAAAAGAACTGTCCGACACCGATTTAGATTAAATTTGGGCATTATGCAGAAATCCATGAGAAATATTAATATGTAAAATATTAGATTCTCATTTTCAATAATAAATGAGCTAATAAGACTATTTTCTGTGAGGCACAAATAGAAATACTGAATGAACCATACAGTTATATAAAGCTTTCTTAATCATTGTAAATACCTTCATATGAATATTAAATCTGAGGTTTTCCTGCTATAAAAGCTGATGCAGCGTCATTTGTAACATCTTGTATGATCCCGTCTACTTGTAAATTGAAAACTTCAAGAGCGTTAATCACATAGTTGACAAATACACAATTTTCTTCTCGCATTAAAGAGAGTTTAATATTTTTTTACAGCTTTACAATTAAGTTTTCTTACAAATAAATCATACTTACTTTAACAATTTATCAATTTCCAACGTAGATAATGTCGATATCATCATAGATCGGAGATTTATCAACTGTCTGCTCAACCTCGCACGCAATCCTTCAAGCGAATCTTTTCTATCCAAAGAGGAAAAACCCCTTAATTATTCAAATATTCCTGAAGAAAGTGCAAAATGCAACACAGAGGAAGAGGAAGAATTATGTTTTATCAATTCGGAAGTGGATGCTGTGCTAGCATACGAGCCTCTTAAATTTGGCGCATGCGAAGTGTTTTCAGCATGAATACATCATGCAATTTTACCTTTCATTGACATCGAAATACCAAAGTTTAGAAGAATCCAACATTTCTTTCCAAGAGTTAAGCATCAAAGAAACATCATGAGATTTAGGGAGTATGCTACAAGAATGGAAACAAAACGAGAAAAGCTAAAATTATTGAGCGAATTTATGCTTGAAAACTTGTCAAGCAAAACGAGATGGATTTCAACTCCCGATGGTGATTTGAAAAGATAGTCAATGTATAAGACAAGTGAGATAAAAGTAGAGAACTTTACAGCTTTCCACTGATGGGATTCAGCAGTTCAAGAGCTAAACCAAAATCACTTCATGAAAAGTCATAAAGTTTATCTCATATAAAACAATAAGAGAGAGTGAGGATATTGAGGGAGAAGCAATAGCGTTGATTAAGATGTAAGATGAATCAAAAGAGACGATTTTTCCCAAGATGATATTTTTAATTTTAATGAAAGTGGCATAAATTATGAACTTCGTGGCAGAAGGACGCTCTCATTCCAAGGTGAAAAAGATATGCAGGTTATCGTTGAGAGTATGCATTCATTAATAATTTTAATGAAAGTGGCATAAATTATGAACTTCGTGGCAGAAGGACGCTCTCATTCCGAGGTGAAAAAGATATGCAGGTTATCGTTGAGAGTATGCATTCATTCTTACATGATCACGCCTGTCCTTTCGATGAATGGAAAGCTTCATTAACCAGCTCTTCTATGCCTCCAAGAGACATCCGGCTCTTTCGGATCACAGATTCTTGATTCTATGTCTCGTTCTCCTAATCTTCACCTTGTGCCTCCAGATATGGCTAACTTGACCGGAATCTTGTGAAAGTCTTTGTCGACAAAGTTTTATCAAAAATAATAAGAAACAGATCGATGCTGTTGATTGATTCATAGAGCGGACACCAAAGTTTTATCAAAAATAATAAGAAACAGATCGATGCTGTTGATTGATTCATAGAGCGATGATGATTCATAGATACAAAGATGTCTCTCTAATTTAGAATAAACAGAAGAGAATAAAGATTCATCGGATTCCCAAAAGAGCAGTCAAGCTAATGCAGCTTCCGGAGTCATGTGTTTCAATCAACGGAAAGATATGATAAAGCGAATTCGGGAATGTGTGATAATCAACCAAGCACCCATACATTTGCATGTATGTCCCAATGATATCTGCATGAATATTTTTCGCTATTTGAATAATGCTTCCTCGAAGACTGGAAACAGCACAAAGTTTCTTTTTAAATTTCTTTGACGCTTTTTAGCGACAGTACTAAAAATGAAAGACCATATAATTTCGTGAAATCTTTTTCATTTTTAATTTCTTTTCTAGGTCATGAGAGGAAAAGTATGCGTGACTAACAGATACGTTAATTATGTGATAATAATATATTAATAATTCATAAAATTCGATATTCTAACAGAGATATGGAAAAGATTACAGTATATGTAAGATATTTAGAAATTATAGAATAAAGCATTTTACGCAGTTGGCTTTAAGTTTAAAAACAATTTATTCGTAGTACATTGTTTTTAACTTAAACCCAACTGCGTAAAGTGCTTTATTCTGTAATTTCTAAATATATAGGATAAACGCAGTATAAAAAGAAAGTGATATGTAAGATAGTTTATGATTAAAGTTAACTGATGAAAATATTTTTGTTTAGTGCTGTAAGAACAACTGCAATTCTTTTATAACAATAGAAAGCATATTTATTAGAAAATGTATATTTTTAATTTAGTTCTAGTTTTAATCTCTAAGGATAAGTTAATTGTTACGAAACAAATATGATATTTATAAATCGTTTAGATCAGGGCTTCCAACCCGCGGCCCACCGCTGTAATGAATGCGGCCCAGCATAAAATAGAAAACTTCTTAAAACATTGAGATTTTATGTACTTATTGAAGTTTTTATTATTTAAATACCTATCTACATTTTATATTTCCATTTTTTTTAATATTTATTTTAGTAATTAAACCTTCTTGACCTGCTTAATGATATAAAAAAATTCCTGAACCAAACAAGTCAAAGATGATTATATAACGACCATAATAAATATACATCGTTGATTACGACATTTTCGCTTAATTATCATGGTTGATGTCATATACAGTATTGTACATTATTTACTAACTTTTCTGCTTAATAATTATCGTTAGTATATTTTATATGCGGCCCGACACAATTTTTTTCTTCAAATGTGACCCAAGGAGACCGAAAGGTTGGACACCCTTGGTTTAGATATTGATATAAGGTATAACATCGATATTTAATATCATATTTCGTTTTTATTGTATTATAAATTTCTAAACAGTTAAGACGAAAATTGTTTGATTCTTTTCTTTAGATAAAAATAGATTTTATTCACAATATACAAGAAGTCGTTTATTGTAAAAGTGAAATTTTTGTTGCAAACCTATGTAAGTAAAACTTGGAACTATCTGTAAGTTCAATGTTACTGCACAATAATATCTTCTTATTTTTAGAGACCCAAAATACATATCTGAAATCACGAAAAAATTGTATACATTATAAATACAGTCAATATTAACATATACTTTATTTTTAGAGACCCAAAATACATATCTGAAATCACGAAAAAATTGTATACATTATAAATACAGTACTAGTCAATATTAACATATACTTTATTAAAAAAAATTGCAGTTTCAGCAACTAACAACTAAAATTGCTTTTTTTCATTTTAAACTCTGAATAATTGAATTCTAATAGTTTATTAATGGATAATCAAGGGTAGTAATTAAATTCACTATAATTTATTTCATTGAGAATTGGGGTAATATCAATTTTTAAAATATTCAATAGATGTTTATCTGTAATTAATTTTCATTAAAAAATTGAGATTAAATTCGAACATTTTGTAGATCATTGCGGTCAAGTAAAATAATAACAGTCACAGAATTGAAAATGCAAAAAGATATGCAGGTTACTTTTTATCATCTAATTTTTATGAATTTGTTCTAATTCAAATCTACTTTATAACCTAAAATGTAGGTTAAACACGGTCAAAAATACTGTACTGGTTTGAATTAAAATGAACGTATTTCCTGAGTTAAAAATTATATAGATTGACAAATAATACATATAAATATTAAATTTTAACACCGTATATGATTTTCAGCATATATTTAAAAGATAGTGCGAAAAATTTCCAGAGAATTTCAATATATATATATATTATTTTTAAATCAAATTTTTGATCTATCAATAAACAAATAAAATCAAATTAAATGCTGTATTTCTATGTAGCAATTGCAAATTTAAAAATGTTATTGCTTATTGAATTTCTATATAAGTGAACTATGACAATTCTATAGAAAAGATACTCACAAGTCAGTAATATTATTGAAATCTTTCAAAATACTTATTTTTCATTCCAATTATATTAAACTCCTCTGAGGTTAATAATATAAGTGGAATGAAGAATAAATATTTTATATAAAATATAAAATAAATAAATAATTGGAATAATTTTCCTTTGAAAAAAATTCTATCTTCAGTTTTTTAAGAATTCTGGTTTCAAAAGGATATAGCAGCCAAATCTTTGATGGTGTACCGCAAAAATTAAGAATGGATGGTATGTATGTAACTATGAATCATATATATTAATAGGGAAACGTGGTTGGCTGGATATCCCTTTTGCAGGTGAACCACTGTACCGATTCCTATAAATATAGTATCGTTAGAAAAATCTAATCCTCGAATTTATGCGACAACCAAAATTTTTTGTCGTTATTCATATTTTAAAAATTAAGGAATAAAAATTAAATTAAAATTATAGTTTCTATAAAAAGATAAAATCCGCAGGTGGCGCTATAACTTAATGATCCTGTGTATGAGCATGTCTGTCAATGTTTTCCAAATTGTGGGGCGCGAATCTATTTTTTTTGTCAACACATGATGGCCCGGCCTGTTGAATCCCATCCTTCAACCATCCGGTTGACCCCATCATGGGTGCTGGCCAGCCTGTGATGGGGGCTATAAATGGCCGCCGCCAGATACAGAATATCCCATGAGGATATGGCGGCGTAATAAAACTAACCTAATCGAACCCGGGTCCTCCAGAGTGGAAAACCGAAGCGTTTCCACGCGGCCAATCCGGCCGACGGCGCGAGTCTATTGCAAGAGGGCGCGTAAGAATTGTCTCAAAAATGATGTTTTTGAGACAAACAAGCAAACATAAATTCAAATTGGTGTCGAAAAAATGAATAAGCAAAATAGTACATATATATTCATTTATATAAATATATGTAGTGACTGAAAAAGAATTGCGAATAGTGATATCATCCAGTTTGAGAGAATTTGTACTGAGAAACTAGCCCACCCATCGCATTGTACATATATATTCATTTATATAAATATATGTAGTGACTGAAAAAGAATTGCGAATAGTAATATCATCCAGTTTGAGAGAATTTGTACTAAGAAACTAGCCCACCCATCGCATTAAATATTATGTTGTATTAAACATGTATTCTATTTTTCGTTTTTTTTTGTAAGATTTGTTTAATTGTATTAAAAATTATTACACCATAATAAATATTTTTTATGTATAAGAACTTTATTTATACAAAATATGGTATACTTAATAAATATATATTTTTTATGTATAAGAACTTTATTTATACAAAATATGGTATATTGTTTTGTAGTATTAAATTGTAAGTAGAAAATATTTATAAAATTAGACTTGTATGAAAATGAGGGGCGTACCAACTTTTTATGAAAAAAAGTGGATGCAGACACAGAAAGTTTGGAATTACTGGATTAGGCTGAAGTCACAAAACCACTCCACAACCACAACAGAACCACTCCACAACCACAACAGAACCACTCCACAACCACAAAACGGTGGTTGGGTTGTGGCGCCGATATCAACCACTCGTGTACCATTTATATGCGCAGTCGGTAAGGGACTGCGCATATATATGCGCAATCCATTACCGATTGCTGATTGACAGAAAGCGCTGTCGGCGGCTAGTGGTCGGTATGTCGCACTGTGTGAGTTGCGCTCCACTACTGACGACCACAATTTTGTGGATGATATCGACCACAAGTTGCGACAGCCGTTGAAACAGACTTCAGTTTAGTGGTCCGTCTGAGTTAGATTATGCGTTTCTATATTAATTAATCTATATATTAAAACCTTTGTGTCTGTTCCTTTCAGCGATCTCAATGATTACAATAATCACGTGATAGTTCCCGGATCCTCCAGGGTGGTAAGCCAAAGCTTTACCACGCGGCCATCCGGCCGACCCTGGCCGTTTGGTAACTGAGAATCTCATTGGATCATAATGACACGTGACCCAATGAGACCGTTCAGTTCACAGAGGTTGTTACTAAATTAATGGTTGATATCGAGTATTATGCTGTAGTGCTGTATATTATTTTGTTAATCTATTGAACTTCAGATTTTATATTAAAAGGTTTTTAAAGATTTTTTAATTTTTCTCTAATTTTATATTGATTATAGGGTAAGATTCTAGTTGAACCATAACACGCTGCTGATTGGGCGGTGAATCTTTAATACAACGGAATTGTCGATTCGTATTTTATACATCACTCGGTGGGCGGCGAATCTTCAATTCCAATCAGCAGCATGCTATGGTTCAACTAGAATCCTATCTGATTATAGCTTATATTATCTTATTTAGCCATAATATGCTTAGGTTAGATTCTGATTAGGCTTAGGTTAGATCTGACCACGTGGTGGTGTGCTATTAGAGATGTCTAAGGCCAATAGCAAACATGGAGGTAAGCGTTAGATGGAGCTGGCGTACCTATTCAAGTTAGCCAACAAAATTGAAGCAGGGGCGGAGCTTATCCGCCATACTAGTATACCCACAACATTGTCAGTGCTAATGTTATCCTATGTAGATAGAAGGATTTTTAAGACCTATTTTTAGACACGAAACACGCTAAATCCTATCTGATTATAGCTTATATTATCTTATTTAGCCGTAATATGCTTAGGTTAGATTCTGATTAGGCTTAATGACCACGTGGTGGTGTGCTATTAGAGATGTCTAAGGCCAATAGCAAACATGGAGGTGAGCGTTAGATGGAGCTGGCGTACCTATTCAAGTTAGCCAACAAAATTGAAGCAGGGGCGGAGCTTATCCGCCATACTAGTATACCCACAACATTGTCAGTGCTAATGTTATCCTATGTAGATAGAAGGATTTTTAAGACCTATTTTTAGACACGAAACACGCTAAGTTGTGCTGCCGTTGGTTGTAACAACCGAAGTGGTAACAGAACAGCAAATTTAACGTTTTATAGGTACAGTCAATCGGGTGAACTTTGGACCACTTTTTAACTTTTTTTCAAAATTTGACCATCTAAATACACTTGAAAAGAATTCATACATGAACCGTTGGAATTTATATTCATTGAAGTTATGCCTTTTATATAAATTGTAAAGAGAACTTGTATTATTTAGCGATAGCAAGTTATTTTATAGTGGTCCAAAGTTACTTTTAGAATTGGGTAACTTTGGACCACGTGTTGAAAATCAATTGTTATTATTTTTATTTCTGCAAATTTGAAGTCCAAGACAACTGTGAACCACATTTAGAATCTAACAATATGATTATGAGAAAAAAATTGCCTTAGCTAGCTACATCCAGAAATTTGCTTCAACTTTCCACTCTTGAGGACCCAGGTTGAATTTTCGGGTGATACTCCTTGGAAATTTCTTTCATGAGTCCGGGCTTGGCCCATTTTTTTTGTTAACAGATGACGCCACTTTCCATTCAGGGGGAATACTAAGTGGCGGGGCGAAACAAGCCCCTTTCACAGCCTGCCCACCCCTGTGGAGGGGTCAGCCGAATTGTGGAATACGAGGATCGACGGGCCGGGCCCGGACCCCATGATAAATATTTTCAAGGGGTGGGACCCGAGACTCGAACCCGGGTCCTCCAGAGTGGAAAGCCGAAGCGTTTCCACGCGGCCAATCCGGCCGACTTTGTTACTATCAAAAAAAGTTTTTTTCATGGTGTTTTGTCCCTGAAACCATTATTTTTGCCTATTTGAAGAATTAAACTTAGATACAAAATAAACTAAATTAATATGTCATGTAATAAATAAGAATTAAGATAATGTAAATAAGAAATATTTATATATTATATTATCATAATAAAATATTTTTATAAACAAAATTATTACAGTAGGTGATCGGTTAACGAACATAATTCGTTCCAAGAAAATGTTCGTTATTCGAATTGTTCGTTAACCGATCATCGATTTACCATAGGTTTTAATGGGAAAATGATTAATTCGTTCCGGAGACCCAAGAAAACATAGTAAGAAATTATATAATTTTTTATTTATGTTTATTTATAAGTAATAACAATAATATATACATACATAGTCTTGCATTTTCATCTATTATATTTATTTTCCGATAAAGAATCTGTCCAATATCGATTGCTTTTCTCTCTCCTTCAGGATTTTTCGGAAATGATTAATAGCATCGTCGTGTTAGAGATCTCAAAAAAATTTTTAAATTTAAATTGGCCCGTTGATTAAAAAGGTTGCTCACCCCTGTTATACAGTATATACTGTACATATGCTGTTATATACAGTGTAATCTTGATTCAATGTTTTCGTCGGGACTCCTGAAAAAACTATGGATATGGGAAAAATGATAGAAGCGGGCTATATAAAATGAAAAAAAAAAATGAAAATTAGATTAAACCCGCAAAAAAATTTTAAAATTTAAATTGGCCCGTTGATTAAAAAGGTTGCTCACCACTATTTTAGATGATTAAAAGTTTTTTGCCATGCCTAAAGAGCTTTGTATTTTGATTTAAATTAAACAAAACACTTTCCTTTGTAGTAATTCATAAATTTTTTGTAAAACTTTGATATTTATTTATTTATTGTCGTTAATATTTATTATGGTTATAAGCTCACTTCCAACAAAGACCACTGCCATCTTGAAAAAACTTATGGATCATACGTTTGAACTGAGTCAGAACTTGTGGATCCGATCTGCCACTGATCACTTGCCATTTGTTGTTCAGTAAAACAGATCCAAAACTTTTTTGAATCAGGTCATACACTGAATGCACCCTATGTCACTCAAAAACCAGCACAAGATTGCTGAAATTATTTAATTTATAAATTTAGTCCCAAACCCAATGACGACCCCAAAGGAGGGCCAAAAACGTTTGTCAAATAAAGCAATTTCTGCAATCTTGCACCAACTCTTGAGCGCAACTGCTCTGCAACAGTGCAGAAGCAGAAAAATGCAAAGAAATGCTCTAGACATGTATCCTATATATTTTGCTTTTATTTCTGAATCATTATTTTTCTCCTATTTTCTCTCATTTTCATTGCTATAGACTTGGCTCAAGTCAGATAATATTCAATTATAAACAACAAACAAACAGGGGATAAACTATTATACAAATTTGTATAATGGTTTATCCCCTGTTTGTTCGTTGTTTATAATTGAATTTTTTTAAATTTTCAGTTTAGGAAAACTGCACTCAGCTGCAGATACAGTTACAGATAGTGTTAACAAAATTCTTAGTGCTACAACGTTTTGAAATATGCATTCAAAATCAAATTTACATATAAAATTTAATATGTCTTGAATATTTTTTATCTCATTTGGTAAAATAAAACATAAGTTTGCAAGTTCTTTTGGATCAATTGCTGATATATCAGCTTCATCTTCATCCTTTAACATTTACAATTCATTTTAATGCCTTTATCAATCTGGCACCTGAGGCAGTTGCCTCACCTATAGAATCGGCTTTGCCTACCAGGATGTCTTTTCCATTATCTTGGTTGCCACTCTGCAATTCTTTTTTGTCATTTCATCGTTATTTGCCAGATTAGACAGAAGAATTGTGCAGACTCTATCTACACCAGCACTTCACACTTGCTAATTTTTCAATAGCAAAATAACATATGAACTTCATATCATATTACAGTGGGTGGCCAAATTATTATACTCACAACAAAAAATTTAGTTTTTGTTAAGTATTTTTATTTTTTTTTGTATTTGTGAATTAGATTGTGTTAGAAAATTATTATCTAGTATTTTTTGATAATGTTGGCAAAATATATATTATTCAATAAAGCCAGAAACAGTGAAATGCAACATATTAGCATTGCATGCTTCAGTTACTGTTCTTTGGTTTCATTGATTAAGTTAATATATATTGTATATTTTTCTTTCAATCAATATTTTAGAGATAAAATAAGTGACTTTATTCAATTTTTTCATGATTTATATTTTGTGTGAGTGTGAAATTAATGAATCTAATCTATTGAAAGATATAGGGAAGCTACTGATTTCACACCATAAAAAAAGCAAAAATTGTCACGATATTTCAACACTGAATACATACAGCATGAAATTGTGGTTT
>AYEL01074026.1:0-10482 GCA_000484575.1 Olivierus martensii | reverse complement strand
TGATCCGAGGTATCACTGTATATGTGTTCCTCAAATTATGAATGTAATTTAATACAAAAATTTTGTTTGTAACTTGGATATTTTTGTTATTTGTCCCATAAAAGTATTGAAATAACTTTATACACTGTGTTTGTAATATATTTCACGATTGGACCAATTAGAAGTTTGTTATTTCACAGATCTGAACAAAAAGTTCAAATTTACAAAATAAGAGATTTTTGTCGTATCACTTCCTTCTTGAAATACTGCCACAATATGTTAACTGTGTAATTTTACATAATATTTATTGCTAGAACATTCTGCTATCATATTGTTAAAAATTATTGAAGTGTTTTTGAAATTTCATGAAATTTGAAAATGAAATTTCATGTTTTGTAACTCAAGGAACACATCATATATTTTAGCAAAATAATAATGTTCAAGATCATGGAGTTTCAATAAATTTCACTTAAAATTTTTTTTTGATATCTTATTTTTTGTTTGTAATTTTTACCATTCAATGTATTAATATATTGATAATGATGGATTAACTTGAAGTGTTTTATAAATGATAAAAAAAAATGTTGCATCTTTTTTTACAAAATGTTTCATAAATTTTATCATCTTATTTATTTTTTTCGTTTTAGGTACATATTCAACTTCCAGTAATCATCCACGGTTAATTTCAGAACCCAAAAAGGTGTGTATTTTCTTAATCAAATATTCTAAACCATAGTTATTCTAATAAACAATGCCCTGTAATAAATCATGTAACTTTTATTAGGAGGCATTAAAAGGAAATTTTATATATGATTAAAAAGCAGATAATATGTAATTTGAATTAGTTTGCAAGAAAATTTTTAAAATAACTTATACATGAATCAACAGAAGCATAATTTTTTAAAAATTTTAAATATTCAAATATACTGTTTTAAATCATTGAAATACTGAAATTAACTTTTAATTTTTATATTTAACAAATGCATCTATTTTATAAATTGCCATTTATAACAAATCTGTTATGTTTTGCCATCAGGGTTGCAGAGTCAGATGGCAAATGATCCAACTCTGACTCCATCTTTTAAAAAAATTCAACTATGACTCCCTAAAATTTGTAAGGTCCTACTCCGACTCCTGACTCTGGGCACTTAAAAATCCGACTCCAACTCCACTCAAAAACTTCTGACTCTACAACCCAAAATTACAGAATCAGATGGGAAATGATCCAACTCAGACTCCATTTTTTAAAAACTGATTCTGATTCTCTAAAATTTGTAAGGTTTGACTCCGTCTTTGACTCCACTCAAAAACCTCCAACTCCCTGACTCCTGACTCTGCAACCCTGGTTGCCATAGTATTTCATCATTATTTTGTATACATTTTAATCAATAGATAATATCAGGTCTAGTATAAAGAAATCCATTATTTTTCCAATAGATGGCTTTAATAAATTATATCTCACGCTCTAAAAGTCCAATAGGTTTACACTAGATGGCTTAGAAAGCTGACATTTCGTTACTAAAAATCTTATTTGACAGTTTTGTGAATAGTTGACTCAGTTTTGTTTGAGCTCACATCAAAGATGGGCACCAGCAAAGAGAAAATACGCTATATTTTACAGTTTTTCTTCAATAAAGGTGAAAACGCAAGCCAGGCGGCTGCTATATTTTACAGTTTTTCTTCAATAAAGGTGAAAATGCAAGCCAGGCGGCTGAAAATGTGAATAGTGTTTATGGTTCTGATACTGTAACAGCCAATTGAGCGCAGTTTTGATTTCGTCGATTCCATTCCTGTAGTTTCGATGTCAAAGATGCACCATGCTCTGGAAGGCCAATTGTTGAAAATGTGGATAAAATCATCGAAATGGCTGAGTCCGACTGTCATATAAGCACTGTTTCTATTGCCCAGGAGCTAAACATTGCACAAAAAACTGTTTGGAATCATTTGGAAAAGGCTGGATACAAAAAGAAGCTAGATGTATGGGTGCCACATGAGTTAAAGCAAAAAAACCTCATGGACTGAATTTCCATCTGTGAATTGCAACAAAGTCGACCCATTTCTGAAGCGGATGGTGACTGGCGATGAAAAGTGGATCATTTACGACAATGTCAAGCGAAAATGGTCATGGTCGAAGCGCAGTGAGCCGGCACAAACGGTGGCCAAGCCAGGATTGATGAGGTTTCCGTGGTGGCCAAGCCAGTTCTGAGTCGGCTGTTAGTTGCCTGCTGAAACGGTCGCATCCATCGCGATGACAAACGCGCCGCGTAGCTGAAGCATTCCACGGGATGCCCCGACGCTGGTCCAAACTCCCCGAGGGGAGACAGTCTCGCCCAGTCCCGGTTCAGTGCCGCACCTGCTTCGGACCCCAGCCCAACAGGCCCAGTCCTCAGAGTCAATCCTTGTCCCGAAGTTACGGATCCATCTTGCCGACTTCCCTTACCTACATTGTTCTATCGACTAGAGGCTGTTCACCTTGGAGACCTTCTGCAGATATGGGTATGGTCTGGCACAAAAATCACACTTTCTCCCTCGGATTTTCAAGGGCCGACGGAAGTGCACCGGACACCACAAGAGCCGTGGTGCTTTACGGATACAGGATTGACAAGGTTTTGCTGTGCGTTTGGTGGGATTGGCAAGGAATCATATACTATGAACTGCTCCCCTATGGCCAAACTCTTAATTCGAACCTGTACTGTGAACAATAGGACCGTCTGAAGGAATCAATCGCCCAGAAGCGGCCAACTTTGGCCACTAGGAAAGGAATTGTGTTTCATCAAGACAACGTCAGGCCACACACATAGATAGCAATTCCCAGAAGCGGCCAACTTTGGCCACTAGGAAAGGAATTGTGTTTCATCAAGACAACGTCACGCCACACACATAGATAGCAATTCGCCAGAAGCTCCGGGAGCTTGGTTGGGAGGTTCTTATTCGTCCACCTTATAGTCCGGATCTGCACCAAGTGACTACCACCTGTTCCTGTCCATGGCAAACTATTTTGCTGGTGAAAAATTCGCCTCGAGAGGCTTGTGAAAATCTACTGTCCTAGTTTTTGCCAATAGGGACAAGGGTTCCTGTGAGAGAGGCATAATGGAATTACCTTCAAAATTGCAACAAGTTATCAAACAAAATGGTGTATTTGACCTAAATTGGATCATTCTAAGTATGTTAAATAAAACCTTCAATTTCATACAAAAATAATGGATTACTTTTTACTACACCTTATATTACTATCTTAAAGTTTGAATAAATCAATGAAAATGTTGTTCTATATAAAACTTTTATATTTATGTAAAAAATAAACAAAAACAAAATAATATAAATTTGTGTCCATTGTTAGCATAAATTTGCTAATATATATTTTTTAATCCTATTTTAAAAAGAAAATTTAACATATTATGATCAGCATTATTGTTATTATTTTCATTAACTTAAGCTATTTAAAAATAGCCTACATCCAATTTTTGCAATATAATTTAAAAAAAAAATTGAACAAATTAATAATTTATTAGGAAAATTATATAGTTAATGATGATCTTGATGCAATATTAATTAACATCATAATTTTTACCTGTATTTAAAAATGGAAAAAATTCAAACTTTTGAGATTTTTGTCTAATAACTTTTGAGCTATATGAATGAATCTTAAAAAATTCAATAATAAGGCCATATTATTGAAGAGCACATTAATGATCTACATTTGAATTATTTCAAAATAACAAAAATATTTGGAATGTTGACAATTTGTTTTCAACAGAATGCATTGAAATGATCATTTCAATGCATTTTTTTAATCAGATTTATTAATAAGAAATGACTGCAACTCTGTAAAGAAATTTCATTGTACAAGAATTTTCTGATGTATTACCCATTCACTACTGTTGATATATATAGATATCAAAGAAGTGAAATAAAAAATAAAAAAAAGAGTTAAAAAAAATTTAATCCTTATTTTATTAATCCAGCTTTTGCAAATCAGTTTTTTATGTATTTGTTGAAATATGCTTCTTTAATGGTGGTTCCTAAATTTTTCCAGTTGTCAAAATATTTCTTTAAATTATATGTAAACAAACATTGTTTATAATTGAAGAGCTCAATAAAATTTGGATTTATTTTTATCCCATGTCAATTTTTTGTCTAATACATTAAAATTATGATGATTTTGGGATAAGATAAATGATATTTTTGAAATTTTAAGTAAAAATTGAATTTTTCATAGGATGAGCTATAAAATTCTGAAACTAAAAAATATTTTAGATAATAAGAAAAATATTGGTTAATTCTGTTAAAATAAACTAATATATATCTTAATTATTCATTTTTTGTTTCAATTTTGCTGAAATTTAAGAGAAAATGGTGAAAAATGAAATGTAAATATTCTGCAGCCATTTAAATGGGCATGGCACTTTTATTATTTATGATGATGGTGTCATTGATAAATTCTGCTATTGTTCAATGCAATTGACCTAAATTTGATTTCCAGACTCAAAGGTCTGATATATGGAAAGCATCCTCTATTTGTCTGATTCTTGTAGTTTTGTGTTTCTATGTTTATTAAGATAACGTATAGTATCCAAGTAAACATTATTATTAAGAAAACCATAAATTTTAGACATTTCCAACTTCTGATGGCAGGGTTTGAAATTTTTGAAACCAAACTCCATCTTAAGTCGAAGACTATCTTTTTTCTTATAAATTACAAAATAACAGTATGGAAACAAAATTGAATACAGATTCTCAATTTGTAATGTAATAGCAGCCTTTGGTGCATGGCCCTTTCTTGGCTAAGGTATGATCATCTTGGGTTGCATTTTCCTGCACCAGAAGATCTAGCTACAATCCCATTGAGGAAGATACTGTCTTTTGTGATTAAGATAGGACTTCTTCTGGGATGATTCTGTCAGGGCCGCACAATAGACCATTGGTGGTTGCAGTACTAGGGCTGTGAAACTCCTCCTTCCTACATCTACAGTTTATGCATAGACTTCATGCATTTGAATTGCATTGACCAATAACAGTACTTATTGATTATATAAGTACTATAATTATAATAAGTATGTTTATAAGTTATAAGTATGAATGACCATAAGTCAATAGTATTGTAAGTCAAGGACTATTTGCTTGTAAAAATAACTTTCATTTAGTCAATATGAAAAAATAATGGATTTTTTTCTGAAATAAATCATCATAAAAATAAAACTATAAATCCATATATTAGAGAAGAATATCAGATAAATAAAATATTCCTTCTATAAGTAAATAAATTCAGCACAATTTTAAAAGTGGAAATTGTATAATTTCATCCCACTTCTTATTACAAGTAAATAAATTCAGCACAATTTTAAAAGTGGAAAATACAGTATATTTTACTAAACTTGTAGATCTTTCAGCTTTATTAAGCCATCTTCAGCAAATCATACATAACTTATAAAAATTCGAACGTAAAACTTAATAAGAACATCTTCATGTTCTTACTAAGATGGCTTAATAAAGCTGAAAGATCTACAAGTTTAGTAAAATATACTGTTGTTTAATAAAGCTGAAAGATCTACGTGTTTATAAAATACTGTATTTTCTAATTTTAAAATTGTGCTGAATTTATTTACTCGTAATAAGAAGTGGGATGAAATTATACAATATTCCTTCTATTCTAAGATATTATATCATAGGTACATGTTAGTTAATGGTAATAGATTTCTGGAAAAAATTAATACAATATTATGTTATATTTAAACAAAAATAAATTTTTGTTTAAATATAACATAATATTGTATTAATCAGCATCCCAAATTCACTTTAATCATCATTTATTTTCTATATTCTTTTTTTAATCAATTTTAGACACATCAAAAATTAATAAATGTTTGATCATTAAATTTAAATTTGTTAGAATACATATTTCCAACAAATGTAAAAGACAGATTTACTGATAAGGGAATTCTGGATGCATTCTATGTTTCAACAAAAGATTCTTATAGAAATAGTAAAAATTTGTAGATTTAATTAGAAAACAGTAAAGAACTAGATTTTGTATGCTCAATATTCAATTTTATTCATAAATGATTATGGTTAATAAGATAAAAAAGAAAAACCACTTAACATTCTAATAGATCCTCGAATATAACAATTAGTAATAACGAATAAAGAGCACTAACGGCAGTAATTCTCTTTATTCATTATTGTCTTAGTGTTTTAGGCAGTTTATATCTTGTTTTATCTGAACAATTAGTAATTTACTAAATACAGAATTCTTTTTGTAGGAGATTATTAAAATTTCTCAGAAGACTGGTCTCCCAGTTAATATATTGGCAAACCGAGGATTAACAAAACAGCAATTAAGAAAACTTCAAAAGACCCAATTAAATAATAGTTATAGTAGTGATGATGATGATGATAAATGTATTGATGAATCAGCTACTTATAGTAAACTTTCAATAGCAAGTACAGTTAGATCAAAAACAGAAACACCAGAAGAAAGAAGAGTTCGAAAAGGTCTTGTTAAACAGATGAGAAAGGTATGTGAAAGTTTTTGTACACCTATCCTTGGATTTGCATAGTACTCAATTCACATGGTTTTTAAATGAGAACAAAAAAATTTTTTGGGTTTGTTGTTTGTGCATTAGCCAATTTATAAATTAAAAGAGTATCATATTGTCATGTTTTGTAGGTTTACGAGTTCGTAGAGAAAGAGTATCATATTGTCACGTTTTGTGGGTTTACGAGTTTGTAGAGAAGAGTATCATATTGTCACGTTTTGTAGGTTTACGAGTTCGTAGAGATTAGTAGTATCATATTGTCACGTTTTGTGGATTTACGAGTTCGTAGAGATTAAAAAGAGTGAATACAGCTATATTTCATATAGTCCAATTTATTTACACACACAAAAAATAATCTTGTTTCACTATAACTAAATTCAATACAAAATCAGATAATTATCTCATACAACACTAATCTATGACTTTAATTCAGAATAACTTAACAGTTCTTCTTAGTCTACTTTTGCTTTCACAATTTATCACTCACTATTAACTTTTACTGTCCAAGTCTCAAAGTTCAACTAAACTCAACTCAGGCTTGCAGCTTGCCTATTTATACAATTTTCCTACATTCTACATCATATTCAGTGTTAATTAATGTTTATGTTTTCATTTTCAAACATAAATTGAAAAAGTATAAGTATTAAACTGTCTCAAAAAATTAATGAACCAATCCCATAAGCATTAAATTGTCTCTAAAAATTAATGAACCAATCCCCTTTTATGTTTTCATTTTCAAAAATAAATTGAAAAAGTATAAGCATTATATTGTGTCTAAAAATTAATGAACCAATCCCCTTTTTTCCTTTAATTCTTATCTCATTTTACACAGTTATAAAGAACATATCCTCGACTTTTTTTATCTTCTTTAGATCGATTTACATGGTTTACAATTTAATTGAACACATCCTTCTATTTTGTATGAATTCTGCATCTCGTTTACATGGTTTCAGTTTGCACGATTTTTCCAGAAATGTATCTACCATGTAAATCAAGGGATGAGTGTATTTTTAAATTTAAATAACATTAATGAAAATTTCAAACTCCTGTAAGATATTTCTTGTTACATAAAGTAATACATAAAAACAGAGGTGGACCATTAGCTTTGGGGGCCCTGGGCTAACAATGTCTGAGGGCCTACTAAATTAACCCAAATTAACCTAACTGTTAGAGCTATGCTAAATTAACATGCTTTAAAGCACTAGATTTGCATTCCCATTCCAACATTGCCACATTATTTACATAATTGACAATTGACAAAATATATTTTGATTTTACCGACTACCAACAGAGCCGTATTTATTATTTATTGTCATTTAAAACATTGATATTTGATTTTTATTCAAATCCAATAGTGTAGCAAACCAACAATTTAAATTTTATCTAGGTTCGAAAAAATTTTGTATAATTTTTTTCTTAAATTTTTAATTTAAATTGTTTTTTTATTTTTATTTTTTGACCTCGAAGGGGGCCCTTAAATTGAACAGAGTCCTGGGCTGCAGCCCATAAAGACCATGTTTAAATCTGCCCCTGGATAAAAGATGGAAACTCTATAACAGAGACACTACACAAATATTTTTCATAGATCATTTCCAAATTTTAAAATATAGCCTATATAAAAATACAGTTGGGTATTTAGAATAAACATAGAATGAATAATAACCTCATTCATTATAACATCTTTTATTCTAGCAACATTGAAAGATATGTATTTAGTAATCCATTCCATGTCTACAGCATAGAGCAAAGTTATCATCCAATACAATTTTTTAAACAGGAAAAATATAATACAAAATCATAAATATAAGTTTAAATTAATATAAAATTTATTTATTTAACTTTTATATACTGTATAGGTGAATAATTCCTCTTTGACACTATTTGTTTTCATTAATCTACATTAATAGAAGGTTTCTATCTGTTCCATGATATTACGGCATGAACTATTCAACCTAATATATCACCTTGTATTTTGTGCAGTATGGCCCAGGTGCCCTTATGCCATTAAATCCTATTAAAATAACAAGCTTAATCTTGTAATATTCCCTTCATGATCGGTGCACCGTTTCTTTCTTTTTTCTTTTTTTTAAACTGTACTGATCATTGATTTAGCCATACCTTATTCAGCACTTTGATATATACTTTTTCCACTTTTTTGCTTGGAAACTATTTTTCTTAATGTCTAAGATAATTAGCTTTCTCACTCTATTTTGCCAACTTATGGCTAATATTATATAGGAGAATAATAAAAAATATATTTTCATGGCTAAAAGTGCAAATAAGTATATAACTGAACTAAACTGATAACTGAATCATATAAATAATAACAAATATGATGAATGACACTATCAAAACAGGAATGTCCCAACATGTGAGCTACATCTTCTAATAGTAATTCTCTGCATTTTTTGTAGCATACCCAACTGTAATAGTATTAAAATACTTTAATTATTAATGTATAAACAATATCACTATAGTTTCTATGCATAATATTGTCAGTAGCACAGTATTATGCATAGAAGCAGCAACATTGTCATTCATACATTATTTTATATATACAGTGGTCTTGTTTAATGACGGTAATCCGTTCCAGGTTGATTAATTTGTTCCAGCTCCTCCCCACAACCATCATAGTAAATATTAAAAATGTAGATAAAACTCATTTAAAATGTCCTGTAAATATTAAAAATGCAGATAAAACTCATTTAAAATGTCCTAAAAATTTGGAAAATATCATTTATTTATTATATTTGCTACAAAAAAAATTAATAAAATGAATTGTTTGTGAAAACAGTTTTTAATTATCAATCTTCGTCAGAAGGACAATTGGGCTTACTTCAACCCATAAACACTGATTAGCAGCTTATAGATTCGTTTTTTGACAAACGAACCCGTAAACACTGATTAACAGCTTATAGATTAAATGATTATTATACAGATGAGATTAGAATTTGCCTTTTGATGGCGAATGAACAGTGACACACATTTGCCGATTTATTGTCTATATCAGGGGTGGGCAAAAGGTGGCCTGTGGGCCAGATCTGGCCTGTGAAGGCATCTTGTATGGCCCCGCATAAACTAGAACACATTACAGTTTCAAGTCCCACATTCGCAAAATTTCAATCGAAAAGAAAACACTGCAAATGCACGCTATGAGGTTATTCCAAATTGATGATATAATTAACTATGAACATAGTAAATTTCACCATTCACATTTAAGTTGTAAATTTGTTTACAAAATTAATTACAGTAGGTACCTAATATTTTGTAATATTCTTTTGTAATATGTTGTTAGCAATCAATCAGCTTAATAAAATACTTGTTTTTAAAGAAATTTTCAAAACAGAAATAATTCATCTCTCTAATTAATAAATTAATTAGATGAATTATTTTCTAATGAAAAAAAATTAGTTTCTACAGATTTTTGAACTCTTCTGCATACAAACAAAAACTAAGAAAGTAACACAAGAAAAGTATATTTTTAAAATAATATTAGGTTAGACTAGTTAAGCCGCCATATCGTGCAAGAGATATACTGTATCTGGCAGTGGCCACTTATAGAGCCCATCAGAGGCTGGCCAACACCTATGATAGGGTCAACCGGATGGTTGAAGAATGGGATTCAACGAGCCGTGCCCCTCCTGAAAAATTGGAGGTATGGGACATGGATCCTCCAGAGTGGTAAGCCACTGCTTTACCACGCGGCCATCCGACTAACTTTAAAATAATATTGATACACGAATATACAGGTAGGCCTCGATTAGCGCGAATAATTGGTTCCGCAATTATTCGCGCTAATCGAGTATTAACTCTATGGAAAATATGGTAATTGGTTCTTGCTTTGTGAGATTCCGGCCATTAGGTAACTTCACAATGAATAACTCTTAAACAGTTAGTGTTAAGTTTATTGTAAATATTTATTTTCATATTTTACATCATTGTTCATCATCTAAATTAATAACTTACC
>AYEL01074020.1:0-24690 GCA_000484575.1 Olivierus martensii | reverse complement strand
CTACACATTTGAACTAATGCTTAATAAAATATATAGTAAATAAATTTGCAAGATAAGCTATTATTACACAATATGCTGTTATACTGTATAAAGTATTATAAGATTAGATCACAACAGTATATTTCCGCTTATTTATATGAGCGGGTAATTTCTAGTACAAGTTATTATACATATTACAATGCTTTACATGCATAGTAATATCGAATTAAAAAATTTTACACTGGATTAGTGGCTAATCATCTTCAATATAAATGCCATTTATTGAAATAATTATCAACTACGACATTAATAAATAATAAAGAATTTCTTTACCAATTAATAATAATAGCAAAGCAACATGAGCATACTTTTCAACCGATAAACACACACGAATTCTCGTATTAATAATGTCTACTTATGTAACGAGATATCTTTCCTTCAGTTATACGGTTTTGCTCCTTTGAAAGTTAGATAGAGTTGAAAAACTTCATTCACGTTCATTCATTTTAATTTCGCATAAATATCTCACGGGCGCCGCCATGTTGCTCAGACCAATGTCAGAAACTACAGAGATGACTGACGAAGATCTGACTATCTGAGTTCAGAACTCGTCAGTTGTCTGATTTGCCGAACGCGGCACTTCAGTCAGATATACATCAGAACTCAATGCCGAACAATCATTGTTCAGATTTCTTAAGAATTCTGAATTGCCGAATACGCTCGACATTTTCGGAAATATTTTGGAATAAAAAAACCATTCAGAAAGGCATAATTTGATAAATGATATTTAATCTATTATATTGCCAGTTTTAATGTTTTTGTATCAAGCAACTAATAAAGTTCTGTCAGATTTTTACACTATGAATAGAAACATGATAATATGAAGTAAGATATATTTGGAAAATAGAAATAGTTCCCATTAGCAACAATGATATCCTATATTTTCAAATATAAATCACATATTGTATAAAATCTCATGATATAACATTATTATCCATAGATTTAATCTTTATAATTCCTAAAAATTATATTACAAATATAATATCAATTAAAGAAAAGGCAGTTCCATGTATTCATATTTCATCAGAAATAAATTTTTGAAATAATTTTAAGACCTAATAGATTAGTATAATCGAGGAGACCCACTAGTTATGTGTTTTAATGTTGTTGATATTAAATTTAGATAAACTTAATATCAACAATATTAAAATAAAATTAGATGGGAATGTAAAATTGTATTTGATCTATGAAAATCAATTAATGTATGTTGTGAGTGATAAATAAAATAAATTTATTTTTTGACAGATAAACGGAATGAATTTTCTCACAATGCTTCTGAATCTGAACTAAAATATTCAATGATAAAATTAACTGGAATATTCTAAGCCAAAGAAAAGATCTAAGCCTGAAATTTTTAGAAATATTTACACACAAATTACAATGGAAACATGTTTGGAAGAATTACAAATTCCCAATTAATTTTATCATCAAACATGAAACATATAAAACTGTAATTTAATTTGTGGACATCAAATTCCATCTGAATCGTTTATGTTAAAATATAGCAATAATAATAATAATAATTGGGAAAAAATATCTGAAAATTGGAACTTAAATAATTTTATTTTCGAAAATAGCAATAAAATTAAATATTAAAAAAGTTCTGAAACAAATATTCCACATTTACAAGTACTGTAATTGATTTCTATATTTATAAACTGCGATTAAAATATGATAAACTAAATTTAAACAATTAGAAAAAATGAATGAACTCCAAATAATAATAGATATACTAACTATTACATAAATAAATCTGAAAAAATTTTATATCTAATAAAAAGTTAGTAAAAAACAAATTGTTTGCAAAATGTGTATCTTCTAAAAAAATTACTAAACTTTTGTTCAGTGTAAATTTTTATTCTGAATAAAAAACTTATTAGTATGAGTATCTAAAAAACATTACTGTATGCCAAATAAATATTTAATTTAGAAAATCTTATTGTAAAAATATTTGCAGACAATTCACAAAATGTATATCTTAAAAACGCATACTGAAGAAACTTTAATAAAAGTTTTTATACTGAATAAAAGTTTATATGTATCTAAAGCCATATTATTTCGTATACTAAATAAATTTAGTCTAAAAAAATATACACTGTAAAAATCTTCTATTAGTCTAAAAAAATATACACAAAATGCTTACTATTTAGGTCAAAGGACCAGGATCAAATCGGTACCGTTTCCAAATTACAGTATAGTATATGTTTTTATACGAATCTTTAACAAAACGGAACCACCGATTACACGTTTAATCAGATGAAATGAATCTTTAATTTAAATCACTAATGAATGAGTCATTATTAAAGCAATCTATAAAACTATCTCGAATTAGGGACTTCGCCCCCCCGCGACCACAAACATCTGAGGACTACATTTCTTAATTCACCAGTCTGGACATTGGGCAATTTGTCAAAATAACAGCAGATTGGGTTTCCGGGTATAGTATAGTCCGCGTCAGCTAGATTGGCGTGTTGATAAGAAGTTTGGTTAACCCATTATTTAAAAATGGGGAGGGCAAGAGCACGCCTGAGGCACATCCCTGTCTTTCCCAAACAAATGCAGGGATGTACAGTATATTGCATTGCAACAGTATGTTTTATGAATTTAAAATTACAAAATTAAATTTTTAATAATAATTGTATATGCCGTACATGTATGTATTTATGGTAGTAGAAGGTAAAACAGTTTAATAATGCATGTATTTTATGCCTTTAAACCTTATTAGACATTTTTAATTTTTATATACAATATTTTCTTGTCTATGATTGTGATAAGCGATTTTCTACAGTAGGTCCTAAAACTGCCCTCTTCTGTAGGCTGGTTTCTTATTTGACTTTTTTAGTATCCTTTTGACAGTTTTGGAGGACCTCATTGCCTCTGGAATTACTTTGTATTTATTTGTGACTTTGCGGTTCTGGAGGGGTGAGGACTGTTCTGGTCGGTTCCTAATTCCGTTGGTCGAATTACATTCTTTCAGTATTTTCCTGACAAGTGCCTCTGTATATCCATGTTTAACTGCTATACCGATTATATTTTCAATTTCTTTATGCCTTAGAATACTGTTGCTACAATGGGTGTTAGCCCTGTTTATGTATGCTTTTAAAGCCGCTTTCTTATATCTCCAAGTGTCATTAGACCATTTTGGGATTATTAGGGGGGGTCGCCCCTGGTTTTCTATAGACGGTTGTGTGTAAAGTTGTCCCTCTTATTTCAATACTTACGTCTAGGAAATGTACCTTGTCCTTTCCCTTTTGAGGAGCCATCCTGAGGATGGCTTGTGAAAGCCGAAAACGTTAGTTCTAAAATAAAAAGTTTGAAGTAAATTACTCAGCTGCTTGTCAGTGCTTTAAAATATAATAGTATAAATTAATATATAAAAATTATGCATTTTTCAACTGCTTGTATATAAATTTTATTAATTATAGCAAAATTTATTTATGGGCAATTATGGCCATTGTGATACTATGTCATTCACATGGAATTAGGAGTGAGTGTACTCAATTCATTGTGGCTATAACCCATATACATATATGTCCGAGTATGACTCTTCATATAATTGACATTATTATTTATTCTTTTTCAGCACTATTTGGCACTTTATTAACATCAAATTTTATGAAATAACATTTTTTTAGAAAATACAGTATAATAAAAATTTCTAAACTTTACATATGAATCAAGTTTCAATTGCAGGAAATTTAAGTTTTTCTGCTTCTGTAAACTATTAATTTTGAATACAGAGCAATTATTTATTTTTTTTAATAATTTTTAAATGTTATAATAGATTTTAAATGAGATGCCCTAATTCCAGAAAAAAAACTATTATCTGGGAAATTCTAGATTTTGAGCATTCTGGATAAATAGTTCCATACTTGTAATAATAAATGTCTGAGTGCATTCCCTTACAATTGAAAAATCATTTTTCATTTTTTGACAATAAATCTTATTATTAGTGTTTAAAAAAATTGTTTAAATTATAACAAAGCAACTGACCTTCTTGAAAAATGGCTTTTTCTTTTCTTTTGCTGGAGGTGTTGTGATACTTGGTTTTCCAAGTTTGGAATTGCTCAAACTATCATTATCTTCTGGTATATTAGCATCCAATCCATTTTGATCCACTTCAATTGCTGTAACAGGTCAAATACTTTTTCCTTTATAAAATTAACTAAATTAATATAGTCAAACCTTGTTATAATCAAGTTGAAAGAAAAATCTTAAATAGCTATGTTTCAAATTTGTTAAAATTTAATATTGATAAGAGATTCAGTATTCTTTTTTGAGAAATATAATAGTAGTAATAATTTATATACATAATATAAAATATCACGTTAGTAATAAATATAATCCTTAAATATTTGTTTTAGCAATATTGTTATTTATGTGAGTATTTTTTATATTTACATAATTTTACAAAATTGTTTCTTGAAAAAATTCTATAAATTTTTGCCTATTTGAATTTACATAAAGATTCTTTTTATATATTCAGTTGTTCATAATGTCAAGATTTATGCTATTAGAAGCAATTATGATTCTGAGAAAAATCAGAGAAGGGTTGAAAATGTTTTTTCATATAATAAAAATAATTCCTACTTTTGCTTTATAGAGTATAAAGTGCTTGTTTTATATTTATGTTTATTCTTTGTAAAGCATGAGCAATAGTAATAATCTTTTGAGATTTTGTTTAACATTTGAATCTTATTGTAAAGTAGGTAAATAAAGAGAGTGATATTCATGTTATCAGTATCATTATTTGTGAATATTTAGAAAGATCATGGTATATGTAAAAATTTCCAATATTAAAGACAATAATCAATTTTATGGGAGTCCAATTTTTTTGAGAATAGGCAGAAAAAAATCTTTCTACATCTATTATTTCATCTAATGCATCTTATGTGCATGCTAGTACAAATTTTATTTCTTGAAGAAGATTTTCATTTAGATATTTTCTTTATTGGATTCAGTTGTAAACTATAATGAGGAAAATAACATTATGAAATATATTTTTTTACAATTTATTATTACATATACAAATATATTTTCGATACATTGTCAAAATAATTATTTCTGGAAAGAAAAAATTATTGATAATCACAAACATTTGGTTCTTTGACAGTATCTTCAATTTCTGAGAATACGTATTGTAGAAATAATTAGCAGAATCACAAGTAGATGCAAAAATATGCCAATAATCAGAGCCAGACTTGCATTTTTGGGGCCCCAAAAAATTCAAATCAGCTACATCTAATTTTAAAGACTCCTTATAACTTATAAGGAACTTTTAAAATTTTACTTTTGTGGAGCCTTCGGTTGTCAGGCATAGGAAATTTATTTTCTATTTGTAATCAAAAACAATAATATGGAGGTGAATAATGCGAAGCAAGCATTGCATTCACTGTAATATGAAAAAAATTTTTTCTTAGAATTTGGAACGATCCAAGAAGAAAGGCAAAGGCCCAGAAAAGAAGACAAGCACAACCCAAAAGGAAGGGGAAACAATTTTTAACCAAACCCTTCAATTTTTTTTCTAATTCTCGCCATGTTAAATCAAAATCGTGTAAAAACACAACTGGGTGTATATACTGAATATTTTTTTAAATAATGAACTAAAAGCTGAAGTTGAACTACAGACTGACTGAAAGCCGAGCTGCAAATATTGAAAATAGTAAATAACGTAATCGGCGCCTTCATGTTCAAATGAGTTGCTATGGTAAAGAGCATGCGCAGTAACTATCTTTACGTTATGTTACGTCTTCATATTTTGTCACGTTAATGTGTCGTCTTCATATTTTGCCTCGTGCAACACTGTACTTAATCTTTAGATTTTCGAACGGGTTAGAGTTATTCTTAGAATAACTCTAACCCGTTCTACAGATTACACTACAGATTAAACCGAAAGTCGTGCAAACAGTCTTAAGAGATTTTGATGAACAATGACTTAAATATATACATCATTTAGCCTATGTGAGTCTCACAGTTTGCCTGCTGTGAGGCTAACATAGACTAAATGGTAGATTACTTGCTGGTGGAATGTGTATCGCGTTGCATCCGCGCGGCGTCACCTATTAGACACACGGACAGCGCGGCGTCACCTATAACAATCTTTTTTAACGAATATATACATACGTTCACAGATCGCGATGTAGAGATCGATTAACATGAATCGTTGGTTCAATCTCTATATCGTGATCTGGAGACGTACGTATGTATTCATTAAAAAAAAAAAGCTTGGTATAAGCCTCGCCGCGCTACCAGATGCGACGCGACACATCTTTCACTAATAGGTAATCTACCATTTTGCTCTCACATACATATTTAAGCATATATTCGGGTACTAAAATTGAGAAATTTACAAAAAATGGGGTTAATCAGTTTGACTTCTGAGACTACGTGTATACTTCAAGGAGAGACTGAAAGAAAATTTTAACACAAACTTTTATATGAAAGAGTAGTATATCGAACAGACTTCCTTCTGTACTTATATTTATTTTCTTATTCAGATTTATGACGAGAGATCTTACCCGACTGCATATTTTTTTTATTCTTGGATTCGATTTTCTATAATCCTAAAAATTGAAATTTATTCGTCGTTGGAAATTATGTTGCGTGTTTGATAGAAAATTGCATTTTTGGGGGAGGAAGGAAAAAAAAAAAAAGATATTGCTTTCTTATTTAAGATATCAGTTTCAAACTCGTAAAAGTTAAAAAAAAATGAAAATAATTATTATTTTCATTATAAAAAATTTAATTATTTTTCTTATATTCTTTAAATACTATATTATAAAAATTATCACAGATTTTTTCATAATATTTTTATTTTTTTTTCCTGTTTTAGTTTTGTGTAAACAGCATTTTTGCTTTATTTTTTCCATTTCTAAGATTTGGCTATTCGGCATTATTAAAATACATATATTCAAGCTTATAAACGTATTTTTATCAAAGTTTACAGTGATTTATCACGCGTTTAAAAGCTATCTTCTCCGTATGTATGCCCCCGTTTTTCTCCATTGGCTAGTAAATTTGAATGTGAAAATGTCAAAAGTTTTCGAACTTAAATATATATATTTGGAATACAACATTTTTCACATTGAAAATAATGTGAGTTTTGTAAGTTTTGAATACTTTTTTTTTAAATATAAAAAGATAGATTCGAAAGTAAGTAATACATGAAATATAGTCGGGATTAGAAAGATGAATAAGAAAGGTAATAAGTGCATGAGAGACAAGCAAAACAAGAGGTTATATGTAAAAGATGGTCGACGGGAATGAGATGGAAATTTATTGGCTCTATCTTAAAGAAATAAATTGTATTCCCAGGAATATTACAATAAATTTGTAACGATGTAGCAAAAGAAGGAAAGAAAGATCTAGAGAGAATTGGAGAAGAGATGTAGTTCGGGAAACTGCGGAGAGTAAATATGAACTGAAGGAAATGATGACTTTGCCAGAAGATAAGGATAAGTGGAAAGATTGAAAGAAAATAAGTTTTGTTCCCTATCAGTACGACATAAGAGGAAGAGAAACTTGCATGCTATATGAGATCCTATAAAAATATTCCACATAGAATACAAGTATATGAAGATTTATAATTGCAATTTTAGTTAGTTTTTTTTATTTTAAGCATTTTTCCTCATTTTTATCTCACTTTCTTTCAAATGTTCGATACGTGAGTTTTCACTAAAGTCTATACATTAATTTTTTTACTTATTTGAGTAATAAAATCACACATAATAATATTAAACGTCTGTATATTAATAATTAATAAAAATAATTGAAGTCTACATATCTGATCTGCCTTTAATTACATATGTAGTATGTACTAAGCTATATTTATGTTCTTAATATATTTACAAGTTAGCATATTAATTCAATGGAAAATAAGAGCGTTTGTTTTGTTAGTGAAGACATCTTTAAGAAAACAATATTTTAAAAAAATTGTAGAACTTTAATCCGAATTTAGATACCTGAAATTCCGAAAAAGAAAACTGTGGATATACAATACCTTTTTGAAAATTTTTTAGAGATTTATTAGATTCTATATATATATGGAAAGATGTACCGGAAAATGAAAACTATACTTTATTAAAGTAGAAACTTTTCATTTTCTGTAGCTTATAACGCAGACTGTCGGACGGCATCTGTAAACCTTTATTTCAAAGAGAAGAAATAAAAATGAAAAAGAGTAACCGATAAAAAAATAAAATAAAATAGAATAAAAAAAAAAACTTTAATCCAGAAATATCCAGTTGTACAATTTTTTAAAGTTCTGTTGACTTTAATGAAAAATTATTTTTTTTTTGTTTTGTTTTCTTTCAAAAAACGGAATTTTTCTCTTCCAAATTTTTAACGATTATTATGCTAGTTTGTAATTATTGAAAATCTATAAATTTAGGACAAAGATTTATTCCTTCCCCCTCAGAAAAAAGAATAATAAAAAAGAATTATTTATTTATCTCCAGTGTAAAATGCAAATGTAATTTCTTTGACTCAATTATGAAATTTCTAACGCCTGAGTGTAACAAATAGATTTTCTATAATTTCATTCAGAACTTTGAAGAAATTACTTTGCACGATAGTTTTATCTCCTTTTAAAATTTTTGAAAGTTTCTACTAAAGTTTTAATTACCTTTTTAATTAAAATTTTCTTCTAAACACGTATACTGATAATTACCTAATGATGAACACAAAGAACGTAAAAATAAATATATTCTTCTACAATTCCCTATAATTCAAAACGGTTTTCTTTCTAAAATTTCTGTAATTCAACTACTGGAAAAAAAAAAATATTTTTAATTTATATCATTTTTTTAATACATTTTTAAGTAAAAAAATAATATCGAATAGATACATAGAATTTTCCTATTCTCGAATAAAAATAGCATCAGTCTCTATTACAATCCTGAAATTTTAGAGAAAAAAAATCAAAAATTACTTCATCTTCCGCTATCTTATTCTCCCATTATTTATAAGGATAATATTTCTCCTATGATCAATAAATTTATGTCTTCAAAACTTTTGCTTTTAAAATAAAATAAAAATTTATTCACGAAAGTTTACTGTAAAAAATGGAATTTTTTTTTTTTGTATTTTGCTTTATTAGATCCTCCTTTTCTACAAACTGGTATACATATATTTGCCGTTTCGGAATATGAGAACCCTATATAATAATACATTGTTGACTGTCTAGAGATTGTTGGCAGTAAATTGAGTTTTGGGATATTTGCCGAAACAATGTAAAGACTCTTGACTATTCAAAACTAGTTTCAATTTAAACGTGTCTAAAGCATTTATTAGATTCGTAGAAATAGTTGCCATTAAAACGATTTAACAGTTTGCTGTTCATTAAAATTTCCCATTATTAAATCAATGAGTTAGCCAGGAGCAGATTCGTTATAATAAGTGATCGTCCTAAGAAAGAGGAATCACTTTTAATACAAGCATAATGAGTTAACTGAAGGTTATTTGCCAGTAAACTCTTTAATATGAAAAAAGAGGATATTAAGTAAGAAAAGGAGTTTCTTACCTTTGTAAAATGTTTAAAATTTATCTAAGTAATTTAGTAGATACCATCATTTTCCTCTAATCTGTTATAGATAGCGTTTTGTGTTTTAAACCAATAATGACCGAATTCGCTTGATAAGTTTGGAATTTCTGTAAGGAAAAAAAAAGAAAAATTGAATTTATTAAAGGAATAGTAAATTGATGAGATATATAAATCATTCAAATAAATTGCACCGCTGTAAACAAAGTAAAAATTGCAAAGTAGATATTTCTAGAAGATTAAAAAGATGTAGATAGTTTTCAAAAGGAAGGAATTGTTTTCGGGAATCAAAATATTTTCATTTAATGGAATTACTTTAAGTAGATGATAGAATTCCTCTTTCGTCTAATGTTTATGTTGTTCGACTATAGGATTACTTTTAAATTAAATGAGAGAAATATCTATAAAATTAATCTTGAGAGATATTAAAGATAACTTATCTTTTGCTTGGGGAAATTTGAATGAAAATCCTCTCTTTTGTATACTTAAACTGATTAAATTTTAAAATTCGTCATATCTACTGAATTTATTTTTATTATTGTCAGACAAAAGACGATTTTTTTTTTTAATTTTACTCCCATTCCTGTTCGGTTTTGGTTTACGTTAAGTAAAGAATCCTTCCAATTAAGAAATAATTGAGTTGTTTCTAACGGAGTAATTTGTTTTATTTTCTTTTTTAATTATCTTCTATAAGGTAATTAAAAGAGATTAGCGAATTGACTTTTATCAAAATAACAACTTCTTTTAAGTTCGTATACTAACAAGAAAACATCTTGTTACATTTTTATACATTTATTTTATTATTTTTCTGATAAGAAATAAATATAACATTCTTGGGAAGTTCATTGATCTTTATTGAATAAAATTTCTATGTTCTTCCCTTAATAATATATCCCTTTCATGAAGTCTTCTTTATTGAATAGAATCCGAGTTATTGAATTTAGTAGGATGTTCTCTAATAAATTCAATGAGATGGCTCCTCATAGTGATACATATTGTATATGTATCGCTATCAGAAGCCATCTCATATCAGAAATACTGTATATTATGTACATATAAACATTTAATGCTGTTTTATCAATGACAGAAACATCATATAATCCAAAATTCTATAAATACATTTAATTATATATTCATACGACATGTTTTTTCTGTCTGCATAATGTGAGACGATTTATGATATTGTGTGTTAATGGTGCGTTATTTTTATGTAAATAATTGATTATATTATACAAAACATAATAAATTAAAATAAAAAAATTAAAATTTTATATTATTCTTCTTCCGCGAATGAAAGGCTACAGATTTAAAGATACATTACTGTCAAGATGCTAAAGATTTGTTATGCCCGCTGGATATACATATATTTTTTTTTTAATTATTTTTATGCCAGTAATTTATTAAATCATGCAAAACATAATAAATTAAAATAAAAAAATTAAAATTTTATATTATTCTTCTTCCGCGAATGAAAGGCTACAGATTTAAAGATACATTACTGTTAAGATGCTGTAGATTCGTTATGCCCGCTGGATGTGAATTTTGGATTAAGTTTATGCCAATAATTTATTAAATTATGCAAAACATAATAAATTAAAATAAAAAAAATTAAAATTTTATATTATTCTTCTTCCACGAGTGAAAGACTACAGATTTAGTGATGCAATACTATTAAGATGCTGTAAATTCGTTATGCACACTGGATGTGATTTTTTTTGGATTATTATGAATAATATATGATTGCAAATTCATTTATATTCTAAATAAATCAATTATTCAAAATTTAATGCGAACTTATATTATTTAATTTTATTCTAATTTCCCCAAGGCACGGAATTTAAAATAAAATAAAATTAATTATTTAAAAATAAAATAAAAGGAAAAACGACGTTATAAGTTTTAGTCAAAATAAGAAAAAGTAGAAAAATTTTATTTTGTGGAAAATTCTTTCGGAATATTAAAATTTTAAATGATTTATTATTATTCTCATTAGATAATCTCCAATTTAATATTAAAAAGTAAAAAATTATAGAAAGCACGGTAATCATCATCAATATTATTTTAATTAAAATAATAGCTTGACATCATCTAGTCTGTTCGTTGTGTTTCTTGATGCAACCCAATTTTTTACAAAAATAGTAATATCGAATTAAAAAATTTTACACTGGATTAGTGGCTAATCATCTTCAATATAAATGCCATTTATTGAAATAATTATCAACTACGACATTAATAAATAATAAAGAATTTCTTTACCAATTAATAATAATAGCAAAGCAACATGAGCATACTTTTCAACCGATAAACACACACGAATTCTCGTATTAATAATGTCTACTTATGTAACGAGATATCTTTCCTTCAGTTATACGGTTTTGCTCCTTTGAAAGTTAGATAGAGTTGAAAAACTTCATTCACGTTCATTCATTTTAATTTCGCATAAATATCTCACGGGCGCCGCCATGTTGCTCAGACCAATGTCAGAAACTACAGAGATGACTGACGAAGATCTGACTATCTGAGTTCAGAACTCGTCAGTTGTCTGATTTGCCGAACGCGGCACTTCAGTCAGATATACATCAGAACTCAATGCCGAACAATCATTGTTCAGATTTCTTAAGAATTCTGAATTGCCGAATACGCTCGACATTTTCGGAAATATTTTGGAATAAAAAAACCATTCAGAAAGGCATAATTTGATAAATGATATTTAATCTATTATATTGCCAGTTTTAATGTTTTTGTATCAAGCAACTAATAAAGTTCTGTCAGATTTTTACACTATGAATAGAAACATGATAATATGAAGTAAGATATATTTGGAAAATAGAAATAGTTCCCATTAGCAACAATGATATCCTATATTTTCAAATATAAATCACATATTGTATAAAATCTCATGATATAACATTATTATCCATAGATTTAATCTTTATAATTCCTAAAAATTATATTACAAATATAATATCAATTAAAGAAAAGGCAGTTCCATGTATTCATATTTCATCAGAAATAAATTTTTGAAATAATTTTAAGACCTAATAGATTAGTATAATCGAGGAGACCCACTAGTTATGTGTTTTAATGTTGTTGATATTAAATTTAGATAAACTTAATATCAACAATATTAAAATAAAATTAGATGGGAATGTAAAATTGTATTTGATCTATGAAAATCAATTAATGTATGTTGTGAGTGATAAATAAAATAAATTTATTTTTTGACAGATAAACGGAATGAATTTTCTCACAATGCTTCTGAATCTGAACTAAAATATTCAATGATAAAATTAACTGGAATATTCTAAGCCAAAGAAAAGATCTAAGCCTGAAATTTTTAGAAATATTTACACACAAATTACAATGGAAACATGTTTGGAAGAATTACAAATTCCCAATTAATTTTATCATCAAACATGAAACATATAAAACTGTAATTTAATTTGTGGACATCAAATTCCATCTGAATCGTTTATGTTAAAATATAGCAATAATAATAATAATAATTGGGAAAAAATATCTGAAAATTGGAACTTAAATAATTTTATTTTCGAAAATAGCAATAAAATTAAATATTAAAAAAGTTCTGAAACAAATATTCCACATTTACAAGTACTGTAATTGATTTCTATATTTATAAACTGCGATTAAAATATGATAAACTAAATTTAAACAATTAGAAAAAATGAATGAACTCCAAATAATAATAGATATACTAACTATTACATAAATAAATCTGAAAAAATTTTATATCTAATAAAAAGTTAGTAAAAAACAAATTGTTTGCAAAATGTGTATCTTCTAAAAAAATTACTAAACTTTTGTTCAGTGTAAATTTTTATTCTGAATAAAAAACTTATTAGTATGAGTATCTAAAAAACATTACTGTATGCCAAATAAATATTTAATTTAGAAAATCTTATTGTAAAAATATTTGCAGACAATTCACAAAATGTATATCTTAAAAACGCATACTGAAGAAACTTTAATAAAAGTTTTTATACTGAATAAAAGTTTATATGTATCTAAAGCCATATTATTCGTATACTAAATAAATTTAGTCTAAAAAAATATACACTGTAAAAATCTTCTATTAGTCTAAAAAAATATACACAAAATGCTTACTATTTAGGTCAAAGGACCAGGATCAAATCGGTACCGTTTCCAAATTACAGTATAGTATATGTTTTTATACGAATCTTTAACAAAACGGAACCACCGATTACACGTTTAATCAGATGAAATGAATCTTTAATTTAAATCACTAATGAATGAGTCATTATTAAAGCAATCTATAAAACTATCTCGAATTAGGGACTTCGCCCCCCGCGACCACAAACATCTGAGGACTACATTTCTTAATTCACCAGTCTGGACATTGGTCAATTTGTCAAAATAACAGCAGATTGGGTTTCCGGGTATAGTATAGTCCGCGTCAGCTAGATTGGCGTGTTGATAAGAAGTTTGGTTAACCCATTATTTAAAAATGGGGAGGGCAAGAGCACGCCTGAGGCACATCCCTGTCTTTCCCAAACAAATTCAGGGATGTACAGTATATTGCACTGCAACAGTATGTTTTATGAATTTAAAATTACAAAATTAAATTTTTAATAATAATTGTATATGCCGTACATGTATGTATTTATGGTAGTAGAAGGTAAAACAGTTTAATAATGCATGTATTTTATGCCTTTAAACCTTATTAGACATTTTTAATTTTTATATACAATATTTTCTTGTCTATGAGTGTGATAAGCGATTTTCTACAGTAGGTCCTAAAACTGCAAAAAAACTCCATTCATTTAATTATTGATGGCAAACTTGCAAAATATCAATTAATGTACAAAAATAAATGTATGTCACCGAAATAAAATAAAAACTCATGTAAATAACAAAAGTAAATTTATAATTTATTTTACATAAGCACATGATTTATTAGACTACATAAGTTTCATCATCTTCGGATTCACTTGCTGTATCAGTTGATTCTGACGACGTTAAGCTGCCTAAATTAATGACAACACGTTCAATTTCCGAATCAAGAATGCCTTCTTTTTCTAATAACATATTTTCAGTGCTTTTTACTTTCTGACAACAGTCCTTCCATTCACCTTCTCCTATTTGCTGAAATTTTTTTTCACATAATAGCTTGACATCATCTAGTCTGTTCGTTGTGTTTCTTGATGCAACCCAATTTTTTACGTTTGCCCAAATAAGTTCAATTGGATTCAATTCCGGATGATATGGGGGAAGTCTAAGGACCGAATGCCCCTTTTCTGCTAAAATTGAATCCACGTGGAATTTTTTAAATCGAGATTTATTCAATTTTACCAATTGGTAAAGTTCAGATTTTAGCATCGAATCAGAAAACGGAATATTGTTTTCAGAAAGCCACTGTTTTATATCCACTTTACTACTTGATGTAGTGGGAGCTTTGCTATCCTCACAGTTGTGATAGGATGCATTGTCCATAACTATCACGGAATTAGCTGGCAAATTTGGAAGTAATTTTTCCTTCACCCACTTCTGAAAATTTCTTCCGTTCATTTCACTGTGGTAGTCCCCGGTTTTTTGCATTGATTTATAAACCAACAACGCATTTTCTACGAAGCCAGATTCTCCTCCTGAATGTATGATAATTAGCTTATGCCCTTCTGATATAGGGTTTGAATAACCCTTCTCGCTTTGAAGCACAGTATGAACTGTGAATGTATGTTTCATCCAAATAAATAATTGGCCTGTTCTATTCTCTATACCGTTTAATATTTCGTAAATAATTAACTCTTTGAATTTGTATTTTGTTTTTCAATTAATATTTTTCGATTATTTGTAGTTCTTCTCCATTTAAAATCTATTTTCTTTAGCACCCTTAGCAAACTTGATTTCGATAGCGCGAGATTAATTCTTTCTTCTATAACGGGCAGAAGGTTGCTGGCGGTCGGTAGCATTTTCTCCACAATATAGAAATCAAACAGTTCGTCGAATGACACTTATCAAAGTCGTCGATATCCGTTTTTTCTCTCTTTCGATTAATTTTGTTATTAGGTGAAATGAAGGAGACCGATTCATCTGCCTGTTTTTTCACTTTTGATTTTAATCTACTGACTGACCTTTTTGAAATCCCCATATCTGCAGAAACTCTTTCTTCAACTTTTTTCACAGGAATAACAAAATATTCGTTTTCGGCCTTTTTCTTCATGAATTCTAACACATTCATAACAATCTCCTGTCCCTGACGGTGCAGACTCTTATGTCTTATATTTGAGCACATTGTTAATTAAACTTTTCGCAAAAATAGCCTGTTTGAACCAGACAGACAAATCAACAGAACCTGACTGAAGTCCCTCACTGGCTCACTGCATGTGGTTTACTACAGTTTGTATGCCTCAGGCGTGCTTTTGCCCTCCCCATTTTTAAATAATGGGTTAACCGAACTTCTTATCAACACGCCAATCTAGCTGACGCGGACTTTTTATACTTCTCCATATATAAAGGTTTCTAAATAGACTAACAATCATATTCTGGAATAAAGTTTTATTCTTCCTTACTAATCTAACCTTTGAAAATATCTGTCAAAAATCAAGGCTTAACTTTGAAAAATCTGTTTAAATAGAAATCACAAATCAGCTATGGCTAAAGATGCAGAAATTTGATTATCGGACAAAGGCATAAAGCAAATTTTAATTTTTTTTTTTTTTTTAATAAGAAGGAGTCAAAGCTTTTAGAGGACCCCTTTCCACTCAAGAAAGAGTACCAAGGAGTCCGAAAGTTGTGTATATAGAAGTGTTTGCTATACCCAGAGATGGGTTTATAATATTTAAATTGTGTGTGTTAAATACTTTATTATGTGTAGTAAGTTTTTAATTTAAATAGTGTTTTATTCATTAGTTAATTAAGCATTTTTAATCAAAATAATAAATATCTAAAGAATAAATTACTATTTAAATCAAAAACTTTAGTTATAAGGTTAATAAATAAAATAGAATTATTAATAATAATGTTTTTTTTTTTTTTTAAAAAAACGATATCACGCCATCTATTGATAATTATTTTTAATTTCCAATTTTTGGAGTCATAAACCCATAGGTCCGTTTCTAACTATATGTTTAAAATATTTGAGAGTTATTTATAATTATCTTTACTTTAGTGCAAATATATTGATCAATTTTAACATTTTGTTACCTACTACTAATCTTGAATTCACTATTGCTACTTATCAAAACAGAAGTTAGATATATCGAGTACAATGTTGAAAAATGGCTATTTTTAAATTAAAAATATGCCGGGTATAGAATTGTCTCTAGGGCTGTATACAGTATATCCTGAATCTTCGATTCTTTGGTAGCAATCGAAAAAATATTAAATAAGGAATAAACTATTATATCGTTCACCTATATGTGGTATACAGCTAAATTAATATCTTGTGAAGTTGCTCAGAAAAAATTATTTCGCGAAACATGTTCTATTTATCTACTTAATCTTTCACGGAAAATTATGAATGTTTGGTACCATTCTAAAGCACACGAAACGCGGAATAAAACAAAGTATCGGATTTTTCTCTAGGCCTAAAATTTATGGATATATTAATAAAAAATAAAATGTTGAAAAATGACTATTTTTAAATGAAAAATATGCCGGATATAGAATTGTTTACGATTCTATATCCGGCATAAATCCTGAATCTTTTATTCTTTGATAGCGATCCAAAGAGCTTCCGTTTAATTACAGTATAAATATGAAATAGTTTCTTCGTATTTTTTAATCACCTGACTTAGATTTTATAATTTTAATATTATCCTATAAAATCGCATTTTCTTTTAATAAAAGCCGCTTCAGCAGAGGTTAGGGTTATTCTAAAGAAGTGGAGTGCCTGTGAAGAGAATATAGAAAAAAAAATCCTCGTTGGATAGATTTAAGCTGCTTTTCTTTCAAATACTACTATCAAAGGATATGTTATATGAATCGTCTCAATTTATTCTACACTTAAATTTGGAACACAGACCGTTTTGATCATTTTATTGTTTTTAATATTCGATTTATGTTCTTTTAATCTGTGTATGGTTATACCTATAGAGCTAATGGATTCATTGGTCCATAGTCCTCTATCAATCAAGATCTTTACATACTTCAATGAATTCATCTGATATTCGCATACTTTCATCGTTGTATAAGACTAAAAACAATTTGATTGTGTCTTTCAATCAGGCGATATTCTATAATATTCTGTATAATACTTTATTTTCTAGAATTGTTTCACCGCTATGGATACTTCTGTATGGAGAATTATTTTTTCTATAGCTTCTTTCTTTTATTTTATAATATTCAAAATTAATTTTTATTGTTTTAATTAATTTTGTGGCAATATATCTCATTTTTATCTCAAAACAGATTCAAATATAAGATAGGAAGCTCAATTCCTATCTTATATTTGTATCTATTCCGAGATAAAGATGGGATACATTGCTTAAACTGATTAGAATAAAATCATTCATCCCATAATAATATCTAAATTATAATTGATATGACTCTAAAATATAAATTTCTTAGAGAATTACTATATTCAATATTTTTCATTCAATTAAAGAAAGTTTTAATTATTATCATTAGTTTAAGGCCTCATTTCCTGTTTTGACGAAATATTAATTTCTGTATAAACTAAAATATGAAAAATAAATAAAATTCAGTTTTTCATTTATATTATCCTGTGATATATGTGTTCATTTATAGTTAAAGCAAAAATGATAATTCTTACCTTGTTATTACTTTAATTTTATTAAATCATGAAAAAGCAGAATTAAATATTTATGATATTAATTTCATCCACTAGAAAAATATGTTTAGATGCACAGCTTTAAACGAAAAATAAATAACAGTAGATGAAAATTTGATTTCCTGCTTAGAGCTGTTTAGTAGGCATACTGTGCATTGAATCTATAATAGGATGTTTGTCATTAAGACATTATTATTTAAAATCATAAAAATTTAAATTTCCTTATTAACATTGGTGTTTCTGAATCAGCTTTATATTCTATAGAAATATTATTAATTTTAAGAAAAAGAAATTCTCTTCTAAGATTCCATTAGGGAAAAATTATGTTAAACTACTGAACTTTATTTTCTCTGGAAATAGCTTTATCTTATCGAAAATAAATAGCACATGGTGCCAGTCGGTATTTCTTATTATCAAATTAGAATACCAGAAAATATATTAAACCAAAAATTATTTGTGAAGAAAAATTGCATTTAAATTGACTTTACAAAATTAATTTCTTATTGCATCCGTATCCAATAGGCTACGTTCATCATTAACCATATGTGGCAAATAGATTATGATGTTGAGACTAATGAATGGTAAGAAATAATATAATTAAAAAAAATTCCGAATACTGTACAGTATTTTAAAAAAAGAGATCTTTTGAAGAAAACTACCTGTATAAGTATCTTTGGAGATTTTAATCCATTTTATTATTGTGTATGCGAAAAATCAAAAACAAATGTGGCTAACATCAAAATTCTATTGGATATTGCTTTCTTATTGTTTCAGTAAATTTAGTTAAAATATTGCAGTTATAACTAAAATAATGATAATCTAAGTAATGAATACTTTTGTTGCTTGAACGAAACACCATCAAAATATTTGTAAACAATAGCAATTGCGAGGCTAAGCTATAACCCCTTGGGTAAAATGAGTGTAGCCTTACTAAACGAAACAATAAGCCATTATAATCCCTAGTGTTGTCTTTCTTGCAATTTTTCCTCTTTTAAGCCTCGTTCTCGATGACTTTCCATAAATAAACGAAGGGAGAATTCTTGATGTTTGAGTTTAAATCGCTTATATTCATATGGAAATAATATTATTTATTTTATTTCGATTTTAAAAGTTACTGGTCTTGACTTGTTTCCTTTCGTTTAAAGCTGACTCATCGTTGACTCATCTGAATAGACAATAGTTAGCTTTGAGCAAAAACAAGTAAAACACTTCCAGATTTAAAAGTAACAAGAAGATTGATTATTGCCATATTGTATCATCATGAATGTTAGGATTTTATGCTGTTTATGGTTCGCGCTCGGCTCCAGCTCTTCCTCTACAGGTAAATATTATATTTTGAAATTATTTTCAATTAATATAAATAATTTTTTTTTAATATTCATAATTAATTAAATATTGTTTAAAATAATTCTAGATAATAAAATTAAGTCACTCAGTTATGTCTAGTTTTTTTTTATTGTTTTTTCTTATTATTTTATTTCAGTTACATTGATTTTTACTAAATGCAATAAAATTTTGATACAATCCATCATTTTTATAATGTCGAATTATACTAGACAATAAATAATTAATCGACGTATTCTAAAATTGTTTCTCAATGAAGTAATATATTAATGATACGGAAGAAAAGCATTAAAATTAATTGTAATATTATTATTTTATATTCGAGATTTTAGCAAAATATATTCGCGTAATGCTAAAATAGCAAATCGAGGTGACTTCACTATACTAAATCAACATTTTACTAAATTTGTTTATGCTTATTATTAAATGTTAAAAAAGCATTTGTTAATTGAGGTTAGTTAATTTAATTCATAACATAAAAGTCATTAATATAAGAATTTGATGAGTAACCGAAATGAAAAGACTAATAAAAGCTGAATTGTATGTCTTAATAATTAAAAAAAAAAAAAGTTAAACTCGATTGGTGAATGGTAATAATTATTCAATCTGCAGTTACGATAGTGATGTTTCTATGTTCACAATTTATTACTGTTGATAAAATCAAGTTTTGGAATACTATAGTGTACAGTAGTTACTTATTCTTTGAACTTTATCTTAACATCTTTCAATTACTAACAGTCTAATTATTCTGCATCGCAGATGGTTATTATTATTTAGCAAGAAATTTTACTTAAAATTTCAGTTCTCGATTACTCGTTCATTTCAATAATTCTATCAAGAGATACAGTATATTAATTTAATCCTCGCGGTTCAAAAACGAGAGATTCACATAAAAACATTCACAGGAAAATATCGATTAGCAAATTTGAAGATAAGATGTCCTTTAAAGGATCTGTCATAATAATTTACCGTTAGTTAAATTTATTACATTTATTATATAGTGTTATAAATATTATATAATCCAAAGTCCTCTAATCTTGTAATTGGAGGATTAGAGGACTTTGTATTGAATAACATGTGGAAACCTGCTGTTATTTTTATTTGAAGTTGCTTACAAGTTAGTTATTATAGAAATTATGGGTTGACTGAAACCCATTGAGCCATCTTTTAGGATAATTATTGATTGTTTAATCATTCTATCATCTAAATTTTATCCTATATCTGAAATATAAAAAATATTTAATAGTAAAAATTTTATTTTTCGAAATTAAAATATTCTTTTCATCGTAATGTTTTATATTAAGATAGAGAACTTTGATATACAGTATAATGACAGAATGGTTAATGCATATTTTTATTTAATCAAATGTAGCCCATCTAGCATAACTTTGAGCTTTAGACTTTTGAAAACCAAACAAATATTTAGGGTATAGCTACTTAAGAATGAATTGCCGAATGTGAAGGATAGGGAGAATCCATAAACTATGTTATGCTGTTAGGGGAGGGAGAGAGTACTTAATAGATTGTGACGATAAATGACGTAGAAGTGAGAGAGATTTTTGTAAATTCTGACTTCGCATTGTAAAAATGATTAAAATTTTTATGCCCACCTGTTCGAAAATAGACTGTAATGTAACATATTTAAAGGTAAATTTGTTATAAAATGTAAGATATACTGGGTGATTCAAAAAGGTGTGTCAAAATTAACAGACTTGTAAAGGATAAAATTCTAAGTAAAAAAGTCTAGTCTCGTTCTTTGATTTGAGGCTCAGTTTAAAACAAGGATGTCCAACCTTTTGACTTCCTTGGGCCGCATTTGAAGAAAAAAATAGTCTCGGGCCGCACGTAAAATATACTAATTATAACGCTAGTTATTATGCAAACAAACTTAATAAACGTGTATAATATATGATAATCACCAAGTTAAATAAGCAAAAATGTAAATAATCTTTTCGTTCAGAAATTTTTTAAAATCATTGAGCAGATCAAGAAATTTTAATCACTGAAATAAGAATATTTTAGAAAATGGAAATAGGAAATGTATATAGGTATTTAAATAATAATAACTTCATTAAGTACACAAAAATCTCAATGTTTTAAGAAAGTTTACGATTTTATGTTTGGCCTCATTCATTATAGCACTGGGCCGCGGGTTGGAACAGCCCTGGTTTAAAAGATATAACGCGTAAAAGTTTTGTGACGTCATTTCCAGATCAGTCAAAAACTATTTTTAAAATACTGTATGCTTATTTGTATTTTTAAAATCATCTATAAATTTTAACTACTTAAAAACAATCCTAAAAATATTTAGAATATCAAGAACATATTGTTTATTAAATTAGCGACCGATTATTTAAACGAAATGTAATTGTTTTACAAAGGCAGCATTCATTTTCGAACATAATCATTTTTGAAAGTTAAATTGTTCGAAATGAATGCTACGTTTGTAAAACAATTATTGTTTCATTCAAATAATCGGTCGGTAATTTAATAAACAATCTTATTTGATGCTTTAAATTTTTTTAGGATAGTTTTTAAATAGTTAAAATTTACAGATGATTTTAAAAATACAAATAAGCATATTTTAAAAATAGTTTTTGACTGATCTGGAAATGATGTCACAAAAATTTTACCCGTTATATATTTTAAACAGAGCCTGAAATCAAAAAACGGCGACTAGACTTTTTTACTCAGAATTTTATCCTCTATAAGTCTGTAAAAAAACTCGGGAGATCAACCAAGTACGTCATCTAACCAGACTATTAGAAAATCATCCAGAAATATAGTGAAGCCTCATCGTTATAGAGACATTTAAATCATAAATAAACTAAAAGCTGTAAAATTAGCAATAGAACCCTAAATTAATAACATGTTTTAAATTAGTCTCAATTACAATATATAAAAACTATAATTGTGCTAAATGTCATCTATTAACAGTTATAATAATAATCTAAATTCTGTTTATAATAATAATAATCTAAATTCTGTTTAAAAAAAAGGGCATGTCATATGTAATTTTATCGATAGATGGCAGCACTATATAGACGAACATAAAAAAAATGGATATATAAATAAAAAAAAGACGAACTGACGAGTCAGAGCAGTTTGAGGATGTGCTAGCTAGAGGTAACCTAAAGTTGTGTGACTGTCCAATTCTTTAATCTTAATCTCATTGAATTCTATAGCAAAGAATATAAAACATAACACCTTTCTGCATGCAACGTTGTATGCAGAATGACTCATGCCTCAAGGCGCAACAGCCGCATGAGGCATGCAACTTGCCCCTTCGTGTTCACACGTGGAGGACATATTGCAGACAATACCGACACGAAAAGAGTTGTACGCTGCCGCTTTAGCGGCAGCTACTGTTATCATTTCAAATGACAGAAGGAAAAGAAGTAAAAAGGAAGTGTTTTGACTCGCAAATATTTCGATCGAAGCGCTATTAACATCAGTATTTTGAACCAAGTCAGGTTAGTTTGTCTTTTCAAAAAATTTACTAGAATGACTTCACGACGAAAAATTAACTTCTTCAATAAATTGAAGTGTTTTCTTCACACTTCAATCCATAAAGCAAAGAAAAATTTGCGAAAAAAGTTTAAAAATAATCAAAACAACAAGATGTTGCAAGACTAGTTGCACACGTAACCCAACTAGGATGGGGAACACATGTGCCTTCTTGCGCCTAGTATTGCAACAGATTTTGAGGCATGCGTCTTGTTGCATGAAAAGTTGTACCGTCTAAATGTAGCCAGTGCCGGATTTAAGCCGATTGCACCCAATCGGGCCCCGCGCTTGAGGAGGCCCCGTGTTTGTCAAAGTTTATGTAATTAAATATTGTATTAAGAAAGAATATTTTAAAATATATGTATCGTTTTTCAATATTCGCAGAACATATAAATGGTACGATATAATAAAGGACGTTACGAAAGATTACAATTACCGAAAACGTCCACACACTCAATTACTTTTTACATTGAGCCCTATCACAATATTTTGGATACAGGTTTGTACAGGGTAGTTATAAATTAATTGATCCTATCACATCTCTCTGGAGCGGGTTCTAATGAATATGTTATATTGAAACCTAATATATGCTAATTAGGCCACGGGGTTGCTATTTTCGATGAAAAATAAAATTGTTCAAATTTTCACATCAATGTCAAGGCGCATGGCAATGCGCCAGGCCAAGTTCACGCGGCGCACACCGTACAAGGCGCACGGCAGTGCGCCGGCCAAGTTCGTGCGGAGCACACCGTGTGTATATTTACACGAACCAACTTAGGCCATATTTGCCATCTCCATAACTTCACTTCCGATTAAGCTAGTAAAACGAAAATTGTATATGTTGTTCAGCTTTAGTCTCTCACTATCCTGTAAAAATTTCAAGCTTTAATATCAAAGTCGCTAGGAGATAGAGGCCCCAGAAAATCAACAAATTTGAGCACTGACTCACTCATCAAAATTATATAGTGCTTCCCGTAGACATAGAAATTTGAAATTTAGCACCAGCTATTCGCCAGCCTTAGGATACAGATAAAGGAAAAATTCTGAAAATGCCAACTTTTCAATTATTTTGTGATTTATTTACATCATTCCAAGCGATTAAGCGCGTCGCATTTGGCAGTGCGGCATCGCCTTATAGCAATCTTTTTTAATGAATATTTTGGTGAATATAATGAATATATCAGTTATTACGAAATATTTCCGTGGTTCCGGCTGAAGACATACTTTATCTCCTGTATTAAAACTATTAATACGAAACGGATAATTCATAAACATCGGTTAAAAGGAAAAAATGGCATGGCGCCAAGAATTATTTAGCTATCATAGATTATTATTTATTTAGCGTGTTTGTTTAATAAAAAACTTAACAAAAAGTATTGATATCTCACCTAAAACATAAATGTGAAAAATGGCCAAGTTCTCTAGCTCAGATTATTATTTATTTAGCGTGTTTATTCAATATAACAACTTAGCAAAAAGTACTGATATCCAC